>CAUYQV010152600.1:0-10611 GCA_963574575.1 Galagoides demidoff
GAGGCAGGAGACTCGCTTGAGCCCAGGAGTTGGAGGTTGCTATGAGCTGTGATGCCATGGCACTCTACCCAGGGGAATAGCTTGAGGCTCCGTCTCAAAAAAAAAAAAAAAATTAGTTCTTAAAAAGCACCATTAATATATCATAAAGAACATCAAACTAGCAGGCCTTGTCACCAGTTAGCTATGTATTCAAGAGCAAGTCAATTAATCTCAGCATCTTAATTTCCTCTTTTGTGAAATGCAGAGCTTAATTCTTACCCTACATACCTCCCAGGATTGTGAGAATAAAGATGACACATGTAAAACCAATCTGGAAGACACTCTTCTAGGGACTAGAAAACACCGCAGCAGACATGCTGAATCCAGTTCCTAATCAAGAACCAAGTAGTTTCAAAATATTTAAGAGGAAAGAAACCACTAACACACCATATAAACACTTTTTACTAACAAGTAAAGAGGAACACGGTAATTTAGTATTTATAAAACTTCACAATAATTACATGCTAAGGAAAAGGTGAAAGGGCAAAATCCTTGCAATCTGATATTTCATAAATGTATTTGTGGACACCCCCAACATGTGTCATGCTGGTGGTGGGGATATGGAGCAAAATAGAACAGAATCACTGTTCTCCAGAGGCTTGAAGTCACACAGGTCCTAAAAAGAAGGCAAAACCTTATTAAACGTTTACAGAAAATGTAGGACATACCTTTTTTATCTCATAGCACACCTGAAAGTATAGTTAAACTTTTGCAGCACATTTAAATTATTTTGATGAAAAAAAATATTTAAAAAAAAAGGATATACTTAACAGGACTTTGGATTTCTTTAGAAAATAATTAATGAGCTTTGAAAAATTTTTGCAGCACACCAAAGATCCTCTCACAGTGTGTCCGTGGCACACTGGTTATCACTGCTCTAGAAGGATGAAAATCCAATCATATCCTCTTTACTGGTCCTCATTATTAGCTATAATTAGATTAAAGGTGGCAAGGGGGAAAATAGAAAATCACTATCATCTACTCAGGTGCAGATAATGGTAACCAACTACCATTAGTTATATTATTTTCCAATTTCTTCATCACAAAAATTTTGAGCAAGAAACACAAACCATGAAGAAAGGCTTATGCATCCAAATAACTAAGACTTAATATTCTTCTAAAACCAATTTAAAAGATACTATTAAAAAAGGTCAAAAGATTAATGACACATGACTAAAAATTAATATTCTTTAGAAGAACTTTAACAAAGCCATGCCAGTAGCAAAAAACGAAAATGAGAAATTTTAAACAAGTAATAAAAATGACCAAAAAACGAGTAGTAATAAGAGAAGCATAAATATAAAAATGAGATATCCTTTTCACCAAGAGATGAAGATTTAAAAGAATGAAACAAGTATTCCTCAAAGTACGTAAAGATGAGATGTGTTCTCGCAACTCAAAGACTCACTCACCAGTTTCCGTACAAGAAATCATGGTGAAATGAGGATTTCAGTCATACTTGGGAAAGAGTACAGTTCATACTATAAAGATAAATGTAAATTTCCATAAATTAAAGAACCTCTATTAGAAAACTAAAAGGACTAGCATTTAGGGCTGACAGCTGTAGACTTGACATGCTGGTGAGAAAGCACTGAGGCCATCTATGTTACAGGATGGAAGATAGTAGAGATTCCTCTTGCCCAAGGTCAAAATAAAGTCAACAAGGAAGATTTTTTAGGTTTTTCCCTTTTACTCTTCTAACAATGATTAGCATCGATTGAATACATTACATGTGGGTTAGTAAGTAAATTTTGCACAACAGATTAAAAGCTAAAGACCACAGAAACGTGTGCATAGAGGGAATCTTTGCACTGCCCCTCACTGGTCAGACTGGTGAACACGCAGCACGACGGAAATGCCTAGAGTGGTGGGTGGGACCTGTGAGCGATGGTGAACAGGGGAACAAATCTTAATATAAAAATAATATAAGAGACCGTGGTGTGTGTGAGTGAAGAACTGACCAGAATGTGAGAAATATTTTGGGAAGACAACTGGGTAATAGGCTACCAAAATCTTTAAAAACACAACAATTTGACTTTTGAGAATTCATTTTATAAAAAATAAAATTACTGCAGCGATGAGAAATAAAGAACAATGTACATCAACAAAAGACTGGCTGAATACATTACAACAGATCCAAGATTCATTAAAGTTTTAAATATAAAAAAATCTTCATAGCATATTATGGGAAAATAAAGAGCTTCATAGAATTCTACATTTAAAACATCCATATGCACCTCAGGTGATTCTGTCATGTGAATTCACTTAACCCAACCCTACACAAACCCAGGTGGCACAGTCAATACACACCTTGGCTCTATGGGACAGCCTCATGCTCCCAGGCTACCAACCTGTTCAGCATGTTATTGTACTGAGTACTCACACATTGTAACACAGTGATTAGATATTTGTGTATCTAAACATAACTCCACACAGAAAAGTTACTGTAAAAATACAGTACACAAGATTTTTTCAATGGTATACCTGTATAGGGTACTTATCCTATACAGAGTTCGAAGGACTGGAAGTCACTCTGGGTGGGTCAGAGTGGTGAGTAAATGTGAAGCACATTACTGTATACTACTATAGACTTTGTAAATACTGTACACTTAAGTTACACTAAATATATTAAAAAGTAGCATTGTTACAATGTTATAATGGTTACAAAATCACTACATGATAGGCATTTTTTAGCTCCATTATAATCTTAGGGGACCACCATCATATACATGGCCCATTGTTGACTGAAATGTTATGTGAAACATGCCTCTTTCTTCCCATCCATCTATTTATCTATCTCTATTACATCTATCTCCCAGTTTGGATACCGGTTTCCTTAGAATGGTGGGACCATGGACAACTTTAATTTTCTTTTGGCTTATTGTGTTTCCTTTCTCTTTGTTTTCACTCAAAGAAATCATGTATTTATTATGTACTTTTTAAATTAATTAACACTTTATATCCTAAAAAAATGTATAAAAAACTAGGAAGAAATCTGCCAAACACGACAGAAGGATAATACACTTACTATGTAAACAGAACTCCAGTGGTGCAGTTGGTTAGCACATGGTATTTATACTTACTATTTAAAGAACTGTACTTACAAGAAAAACACCAAGATCCTAATAATAAAGTAAAAGAATTTTTTTTTTGAGGCAGTCTCACTATGTTGCCCTCGGTAGAGTGCTGTAGGGTCACAGCTCACAGCAACCTCCAACTCTTGAACTTAAGCGATTCTCTCGCCTCAACCTCCCAAGTAGCTGGGACTACAGGCACCCACCACAACACCCGGCTATTTTTTTGTTGTTGTTGCAGTTGTCATTGTTGTTTAGCTGCCCAGGCTGGAACCCGCCACCCTTGGTGTACATGGCTGGGACCATAACCACTATACTTCAAGCACTGAGCCAAGCAAAAAGAAAAATCAAGTGGAAATTGAAACATGTAAGAAATATAGTCTGAATAACCAAATAAGTCCAAAATAAGACGTTTATCCTTCTATTAAGTTGGAAAGGGTTTTGTTCCTTGTAACAATATAGGAAATACAGTAAAATATTATTTGAGGATCTAAATACATTGGAAATTCTTCAAAGTAAACATCCATTTTGACATAGAATGAGCTCCTAGGATGTAAAGCTTATAGTGATATGAATAACAGGCCACCTAGGTATCTCAGATTATAAGGAAAAGATCAAAAGGATTGTCATAGGTTATTTTAATGCTTTGAAAATCTCATTCATTTTATAGAAAAAAATTATCTGCTAGAAAAAAAGGGGACATTCCAGATTTGAAAACTGAAGGAAAAAAGGGCATTAAAGATCTATAAAATGACACAGCTTTTATTTTTCCAAACAGTTGTTGTACCATTATTTTAATGTCTGCAGATACTTATAACAAAGAATGTTACTGACATTCCTAGATGTAGACCCACACAGATTTCAAGTAAATAAAATTTGCATATTATGTATTTGCAACTGCTTTTAGGCCATTTTAAAAGAAATAAGTGCTATTTCTACTACAGGAACTAAAGCGAAAATCATTGGTCGATACACATAAATGGAACGACTGTTACCAGAGCTGAGAGATACGTTGCCCTCCTGGAGCTTACAATCCAATGGAGGGTAGAAAAGCAAGTAAACACGTGCCTGGCTGTGACTCCTCTCACCCACTGCTTTCCCAGTTTTCTTCTGCTATCAACTATGTTCATGAATGTTTACTCTAAGCTATTAACTTTAAATGACTGTTTCTCATATTTAAAAACCAATCATGCAAATTGGTCACTATGTATCAAGTTCATTTCCACTTCTAACATTTAGAAGTAAAAGATACCAAGTTTTTTAACTAACTGAGAAAAGGTTCTTAGAGATGATCAGGATGACCTATCATTTGCATAGTGCAGTTGTCACACCTCTTTGTCATGTGGATCCCAGCCCTACCACCACGAAATCTGCACACATTGGGAGAACAAGCCAGAAAAAAAACACTGACAACATAGAAGTGTGAATAGCAATTATAATTAACCTTTTCTAAAAGAAAAGGAATATGTAATAGTACATAACAGAGTAACAATTTAACTCAAGGTTTTTTTCCTTTTTACTCAACGCATTAAGCAGACAATACTTTATACCCAGTTAACAGACAATTTAAAAAAAAAGTTAGTGTACATATTAAACAAGAAAATTCACCAATAAAATTTTATTTGTCTTTTTCCCCTCAAACTACCTTGACATCATTCTTCTTCCATTTCATAATCAACAAGATCCCACTACTTCCCCCCTGATCAACACCTTGTATTTCTCGAGCTTGACATTTCAGTTAATTATGGACACAAGAACATTGTTACACGTATAATGAAGTAGCACATCCACAAAGCAACTGACTGCACAGCTTGACGACAGAGAGACCCCCACTCCCATCTGCCCACTCCATGCCCTCTGCAGCACAAACATAAATATCCTAGTCATTCATGAAGCTATCTTGTCAACAAGGCCCTGAAGCATGAGTTCCCTCCATACCTAACACATCAGCACTGACCATATATACAAAAGCACCCAAATACCCTAAGATCCTCACTTCTTCCCATACTGTGTGTGTGAAATTTCTCTAGTATACAGACAAACACACACTTATAAAATGATGAAGAGATAAAACAAAAATTTCTGTCCCTTCTTGCATGTAAAACTTGAGTCAAAACCTTTTATGACACTGGAAATTTCAATACAAAAAATCTAAAACTTTTCAAAAGGTCTTATTTGTCAATACTCACTGAGCTCAGTTAGGGGAGTGAGTGGGGTTGTTACACAGACAGATCAGCTGTAACACATTTTTAACTAGGCTTCTCTAGGAAAATATGATAAACAAAAAAGATTACTATCTGTGAAAGTAATTTGTCACATTGAAATCAATACGATTAGTAAAACATACTTTAAGAACAAACTGAAACGATTAGTATACATTTTTCTCATCTTTAGCAACTGAAAGAACCCTCATTAGACGTAGCTGCTGCCTCTTCAATGCTGTATCTTGGACATTTACCTAAAAAATATCTTTAAAAGTGCTTTGCAGGTATCACCTCAACTCATGGAACCACAGAGGGATAAAATATAAGAAAAGGTTACTCCAATCTAAAGGATTAGTTTCAAGCAAAAACAATTAGAGAGATTCTTGTATCATAAATGTACGAAGTTTACAGTAAGAGAATAGTCTACATTATAATAATTTAAATCATATACACATTTCACTTTCCATGCAAGATTTATAATATGAAAATAACATAATTATATAATCACTGCAAAACAGCCAAGCTTTGCTCAGGAATTTACTGTCACACTCTATGGTCAGTTAAAAACAAACTGGAACGACAGAAAATATAAGTTAAGATTCTGGTTTGTAAGTAGGATCTAAACGAAGAGGAGTGATTTGGGCATATACGTACGTACCCACAAACAAAATGGCTCAACATTTAAACAATATAACACGCAAAATCATCAACCCCTACCGATGATAATCAAGAGGCTACACTGTTACGCCAGTGGCAAACTTTTACTAAGAATTTCTGTTTTCTGCTACAAATCTTTTTAAAAACAGTAACAGAATTCAGTTTTCTAGTCTCTGCAACAACTAATGCCAGGGCCATGACATATTTGGATTAGGAAAGAGAAAACATAGTTTTGCTTGTGATTTATTACACTATGGTTTGTTGAGCGCTAGGTGGGCTATTTTTAAGTCAAGGCTTTTTATTCAAATGAAGTACAAATTGTGACTTAAAAACCCTTAACGTTGTATCCTCAGGAAGACAAGCACATATAATACCATAGAAAAAACACACAATTTATTAGATGGACTTCAAAATCAACACAAATCAATTTTTAGGCACTTTTTGAGTACAGACCATGGGAATTTCCTACCAAAGAACAGCATGTCTAGCAAGCAATGCTATAAAGATTTAAGCTTTAGTTTGTAGAATACATAAAGTCTAGACAATTGATAAGAAATAGTGCATAACTGATCCAACTGTATCCTGTTACATTTCTTCACAATTCCACGATTTTAAGGTTAAATAGAAGCAGTCGCTTTTTAACATCCAAAATTTTAAATTCTAGCTTAATTTCTTTACTCCACTACCATGGTCTTAAAATAACCTATCATACATTCTTTGAGGGAGCATAACATAGAGAAGTTTTACTTTTGCATAACTGGAACATTAAAGACATTTTCTATGTTATAGCTGCATCTACCCAGTCAATGCATGACAGCTAATTATTTTTATGTCTTTTAAAGCCTATTTCAATAGGTTTATTTTGTAAAGACAGGCTATTCAATACTATTAATTCCTTTAGACACCGGAAGTTTATCTTTGATCTTTAAAATAAAAGTATGTGGGCATTGGTTTTAAGGATGTCCTTAGTTTGAATACTACATATAAATGTGGTTTGGCATCTTTTCCAACTCAAGCTGTTTGAACTGGTGTTCTCTGAAACATAAGCATTCTTGGTAGTGGGAAGATGATCCACACATTTACCTCAATCCTCTCTGTGCCTAATTAGTAGCTCAAGGAGCTGGCAGAGTATTTCTTGTATCTCCATGAATCTACTTCTTAGCCGATGTAGTTAAACTAAGAAGTATTAAAATGTTAAGCAAGGTATAATTCTACTCCTGGCATCTATACGCTATCTACACTGCAAGCTGGTTTGCAGGTGAACTCGATAGCTCTGACAATGCTCTAAGGAGCAAAGTCCAATTCTCTAAATCAAGTCAGTGGTAAAAGACAGCAAGTGACACTACTTAGAAACTAGTGATTTGGGGAACAACGGTTATAGGCAAGTTTAGAACACCTTTGGGACTGAGATAACAGATCTCTCCTACCAATAAAGATACAGGAGAGCAAGGGATAGCTGATCTATTGTTCCTAAAGTAGGAAGTTCCAGATTTCAATTGGATAATGGGAGCAGGTCAAAGTCAAGTTATGTGGAGAACAGGTAAGAGCCTGTTCTCATCCTTGTAAAAGGGATTGATGTCAGGATACAACGGGGCAATTGAAAAATGACTCCAAAGTTCAGAGATAACCTATGATATGGTGCTATCCCCTATATACAAAGCTGCGCAGACTATGGCTCCCCAAAATGCCTGCAGAGAAAACTGGACATTTCTCTACAGTTTTTTCTATTTACAGTAATATAAACAGCTTTTGAGGTTGTCTGTACTGTATGTGGTTGCTGCAGTCACAGCAAGAAATGTAAAGTGCCTATGGGAGCGAGGACAAGAGAGTCCCATTTCTAGGCATCTTCATACAATACACTCACACAAGAAGAAAAAGAATATCTCAGGGACTTCATGCCTTTCCTCAAGCTCCATGTACTTCTCTGTGACTCACCGTAACTATCATCTAGGCACTTCTTAAAGGCCAGAAAACAAAAACTCTCCTTCTGTCTATTTCATGCCACACTTCTAAAATCACTTTCACTACCTGCATTAAAAATACCAACCGGCAGTGCCCAAGCACTTTCTTATTCTTTTTGTTTCTTTGTTTTTTGGCTGGGGCTGGGTTTGAACCCACTACCTCCGGCATATGGGGCCGGCGCCCTACTCCTTTGAGCCACAGGTGCCGCCTGCACTTTCTTATTCTTTTTTTTTTTTTCACTTTCTTATTCTTAAGGCAAAATGTCATGTAAGAAAATGATCCCCTACCCACTCCCCACTAACCCCCAACCCACCTGCCTTCATTGTATTCTTTGCCCATCATGAGGGCCGAGATGTGTTGGGAAGAAGAGTACTGAAAATTTCAAACAAGAACCCTCAATATAATAAGATATACCTTATAACTGCTATTATGACAAAATTAAACATATTAAATGCTTATAGTATGTGGTTACTTTTACCAAGATATCAAAAGAAGTTATTTGACTTCCAATATTAGTATCAAAAACAGGATATTTAAATCTAGCCACATGTATAGAAGTATGAATTTTTGTTCTTCTGAAAGCTGAGCACACTAACCCTAAACAAGATGTCTGTTTATACCCAAAGTAGCATATTAAAAACTCAAAAGCACAGCCCTGGGCTTAATTCCACTTAAACTACATACAAATCGCCAGTAAGACTATTCATGAGACTCGCCATCTTATCTGAAAGTAATACTGTTAAAATGGTTTGATATTTTCATACATAAATCTAAATGTTTCCCAGCTGTAATTTTGGTTTTACGTGCAGGTACGCGGATGCCACCTTATTTTTAATGCTTAGAAGGGTAGAAAACAAAATCCTGTTTCATAAATGTGGTGTAAAATCACATGCCTCTCATGTCATGTCAACAACCCACTATACTAAACCAACTGTGATGATGCTGTGCATGCTTTAAATATCCAATTTAGAATAAATTTTAGCCAACACCTTTATGACAAGGAAAAGTGCTAGTTTCATGTAAACCTGACATGGCAGCAGTCCAAGGGACTAAGCACATCATTATTCAAAATAAAAAAAAAAAGAACAAGAGGTGCAGATTTCCTGGGCTACTTCACAGAATACTTGTCTCCGATAAAACTATAACATAGATTTGGGTCTTTAAAGGGGCTTTTAATAAACAAGTAATTCCTTATAGTGATTGGAAAAAGTATGAGAACATATAATAAAGCTTTGTACTTTAGGATTTACTTCTGTAAAAGCCTGTTGACACATACTAAATGTTATGTCTGCATTCTGAATAATATAAAACATATTATACCCAATGTTAAGTACTGATCTCCCACAGAGTGACATCAAGTATTTTATATTTTATAGAAAGGAACTCTCAAAGTTTTGTCAATATTATTCCTCATCAACGTCTTCATGAAATTTAAAAAGGCTGGTATTAAAAGTAGGGTTTTTTCCCTTGACTATTCTAAAACATGCCAGTTGAATTAGCTTTCAGACTTTCAGGGCATGAAAGATATACAGATAGAGTACCCAAGAATATGTTTTAACACCTTTAGGATAAGTTTGTTTACAGGTGTGACAGAAGTATCTTTCACTTTCACACACTGAAAAAAAAAATACTGTAATCAAGCATAATAGGTATTTTGGGTCAAGTTACTTCTTTATACAATACATTGCATCAATCAAGTTTTATATCAAATTCTTACAAGCATTTAAAAATATCTGCATTCTGTAATTGTCAAACAATGTATTTATGTAATAGAAGAAGATACAAGAATAGAAACAAAAAATCTGAAACTGTTCCAAGTCCTAAAATAAGCAATAAGAAATTTGCAAATTAAGAAATCATCCATGTTGCTTGGAAAATATTTACTTACTTTTAACTTTACTTACTTTAAATTTGACATATCATGTAATGTTTAAAAAGATTATAACTAAATTATTTAGTGATATTTGTAGAGTGTTACTTCCCTAGGTAGACATGTTTCAGTTTTCAATTAATGGTGAGAATTCATTTGAAAATTTTAATCACAATTCATGATTAACTGATTAACAGATTAATTTATTCAGTAATTTAGATGCCAAAATAAAAGAATAAAAGAAACCAATAAAAGAAACAATCTGATAATTGCTCACTGTGCAAGTCTGCCCATTAGTAATACTAAGTCAAGAATTTAATAAGATATTCTACTCAGATGAATCATGTTTCCATATGTGACTGATCAATAACAACAACAAAAAAAACAGGTACACAATGTTAAGCTTTTTCCTTTTCCTTTTTTTTTTTTTTTTTTAAAGAGCAGCTCAATGATTTTGGGGATTGGTCAATACAATACAGAGAACATAAAGAAGAGTACAAAATGGCACTTAAGACCAATGCCAGTACTTATCTCATTATGGTTATAACTAAGGATATTAATTTTTGTATTATTTGCTTTTCTGTAGAACGTAAATCAAAGCCATTAACTTGAAAGTGAGGTATATACACAATACATACACAACCTGATACAAAATACTTTTCATAAGTAACATTACATTTTAAAATATTAGAAACTGAATATCTGTGCTGACTTGTATTTTGACTTAATGGAACAAGAAAAGAACATTCAACTAGGGAGGGGTTATACTGATAATAAAGCTCTTAAAGTTCAAAACTTCTTCCTC
>CAUYQV010152604.1:0-22694 GCA_963574575.1 Galagoides demidoff
CTGTGGTCCCAGCTACTTGGGAGGCGGAGGCAGGAGACTCGCTTGAGCCCAGGAGTTGGAGGTTGCTATGAGCTGTGATGCCATGGCACTCTACCCAGGGGGACAGCTTGAGGCTCCGTCTCAAAAAAAAAAAAAAAAAATGTATGTAAGCTGGGGCCTCTGAATATTCTTAAAATGAATCCACAGTTCTGCATAATGTAATGTATATAAACAAATGGGTAGGAGAAAAAATTCAAGTATTTCCTTAGTTTATTCAATTCTTTCATGTCCTTTGATGACCCAGTAGTATATTTCTTTTTTTTTCTTACTTTGAATTTCAAATTAAGGAAGTACAAATGTGTTAGGTTACATGGATCACTGCTATAATGCTTGAGTCCCAGCTAACTGTGTCACCCAAAGAGTAGTTTTTGCCTCTCCCCGCCCCGCCCCCCCGCCCCGCTGATTTCCACTGAGTTTTACTTCCCTCTGTGCACACATGTACTCATCCGTTGGTTCCATTTTAATAGTGAGGACATGTGATGTTTGTTTTTCTATTCTTGACACAACCCAAGTAATATCTGCTTCTGAAGCTGGTCCCTTCAAGTTTGATCTTCTATTTCTCAATAACATTTGAAATCAAAACAAAGAAAATCTCTCTTGGATCTCTAGATTAGCTATGTATAATACACTTTTTGAATTTAGGAAAACATGCCATTACCTGTAACAGGAATGTACTGAATTGAGTTTTGAGTGGCAGAATTATAGACTTTTATATTAAGCATTGTAAGAAGGGATTTTAGGTAAGAGATCATTGACTCTATGGTTAGAAAGTGACAAGAAGCCAAATTGTCATGAAAATAATATTTATATTGACTACCTGTTATTGTTGCACAAAGTTAAAATCTTTTATTCTCATAAAGAAGATAAGGTGAATATTAACGAGTTGTACCAAATTTAAGCATTTTCATAATGGCTTACTAATATATAGTTGTACTAATATAGTTGTAATAATATAATTGTACTAATAACATCTGCCTCCACAAATGTACAAACTCACATACATAATGTAAAACATGTATATTTTTATATTTAAAAATCATTTTTCTCAAGGTCAGTACTTATATAATTTATATGTATGATTGCAAAAGATTATCTTGTTTTCTCTTTAGCTAAAGACTTTCCCACTTCAGGGAAAGGTAGGCATTTATGATAAATTAAAAAAAAAATCTAACCTAAGGATATTTTCTCACAACTGTGGAACAACACTATTTACTTTGAGATGGTAATAGATGTTCTAGGAAAAAATAAAACAAAACTTCACTTAATGGTTAAACACATTTAGAAAACATGGATTCGACAACATTAGTAAGGGCCATGGGTGTTTAGGTCTTTAACTCTGTAGTGTAATTTTCAAGTAGGCGTGGGGAAACCATAGAAAAAGTCCGCCACAATTTAGACACAGACTTCTTTATTTGAGAAATACCTAGAGTACGTGAGACCTAACTATTAAAACAATTAATCTCATGGAAACAAAGAACAGAATTATGATTACCAGAAGCTGGTGCAGTTAGATGGAATTAACAATATTCGATAGCACGACAAAGTGACTATGGTCAACAATAAGAAATGGTATACTTTAAAATAACTACAACAGTGGAACTGGAATGTTCCTAACACAAAGAAATGATAAATGCTTGAGCTGGTAGATATTGCAATCACCCTGATTTGATTAATATACATTGTATGTCTGTATCAATACATCACATGTACCCTGTAAATATGTACAACTATTATGTACCCATAACCATTTAAAATAATTTTTTTTAAATCTTTAAAAAAACCACTTTGAGCAGCTCAGGAAACACAATTTAGAAAACAATGGCTGAAAATATAAACCAAGTACCAGCATGCCACTCTTTAGAGTTGTCCTGTGTATATATTTATGATTGTCTATGTTCCTACTCAGAACACCTGTGAAGATCTCTTACCTAAATAGGAACCACAAAATCTCAAATCTCCTTAAAGTTCTGATCCATGAGATTTCCAGTCCCATTCAGATGGACTCATACCTGAGTATATTTATTTTGAACTCTTGGTTTTTAAAGAATCTTGGTATATAACCCCCTCCCCCAAAAAATATTGTTTGGATTTGAGAACATAAATGTTTAAGAGTATCATGCAAAATCAAACTGCAATAAATCAACCATGCCATTCCAAAAAGCCATTTAAGAAGAACTATTATTAAAAATCACAAGTCAAAATTACAGCTGATTCATACAGATTTCAGGAGTAGGGCAAGTTTAGAAAGCAAGAAAAATCAATTTTCTAATCTTTATCTCAATAAAAGGTGAATTCAATCCATAGGATGTTGTCAAGAAGTGCTTTGACATTCCACCAACAGAAAACAGAAGCTTAAGTCTTTGTCTCAGATATACCAGAAAGAACATTGAATTGCAAATCAGAACAGAATTCTGGTCATGCCTCTGTTCCTAACTAGTTGTTACTTGACGGTAGGCAAGTCCTTACCACCCTGAATGTGCTAAACTGTAACACATTTATCTACAGCAGATTCCACTGAACAACTTTCAGGATGGTAATGAGACTTGCTGGTCTTCACTGTTCAGAAGTTAACTCACAGCAGCCAATGCTAAAATTTGGGCTGCTACTAGAAAATATTCGTGCAACTTAGGAAAAGGCCATCTCTTCTAGGAGGATGAATCCTAATAGATGTTCTTTCTAAGTAGACCAAATAAAAAAAGAAACCTTGCTTGGTGGAACTATAAGAAAATGGCACCTTCTTCTCTTTGCTTGGCGAGCAAAGCTCAGCCTGAACATCAGCACCCAGCTTCTCCTTCACCAGCAGTAGCACTCGTCTGTGCCAGTCCTCTGGGGACGTCCTGTAGAGATTCACACACTGGACCTTCAAGACCTTATTCCCATACCATCTGTCTGCCCTATGTCTAAATGAAATTCTTCTCTTGCTTCTACTTACTAACTCCTAATCTCTGCACATTCCAGCTTTTATAGAGTTCCCATTCACTTCTCACCTACATACCTGTCATTCAGTCCGAGTGCTCTAGAGCACTGGTTCCAAGCCTGCCCACCTCCACTCTGTTCACTAGGAATCGCTATCTCTAGCTAACTAACTGGCAAACCTAGTAGATAACTTTCTAGCCTCATCTTACTTGACACCAGAATCCGACACTACGGCTGACACTATAGAATCTGCCGTCCATGGTTCTGGTGATAACATCCTGTCCTGCTTCTCCTGTCATCTCATTCCTACTGCTTTTTAAATATCAGTGTTACCAAATCTTATCACTTGTCATCTTCTCATTCTACAAAGCGCTCTTAAAATACTTTATCTATACCTGAAACTTCAACTTCTCTAACATACTGATAATTTCCAAAGCTATAACCCAGATCTCCCTCCTGAACTCCAGACTCCGACAACTAAGGGAAAGTAGCTTGATTTTGGAACTCTCCCACTCGTGTTATTAACAGTCGTCTTCTCTTCTATACTTTGTCTTTCCATATCATCTAAGGCATATGTATACTACTAACATTTTAAAAACCTGTAATAGCTACTATTTATAAGACTTTAAAAGTTCTTGGATGAATCCCATTTTCTAACTGCCCCTGTTACCCAATCACTCAACTCCCTGGGTCTGGTTGCTGCGTTAGTGGACACTATCCTTTCTCTCACCTCAGCTGTTTTAACTGTGGAATTGAAATAACTCCCTCTTATAGTTAGATAATGCATTTAAAAGGCTAGAACACAGCAGGAGTGAAATAAATGGGATAATATTATTATTCTTGGAATTATCATTTTTATTACTGAAAGGATTCTGAGGTTCCATAAATTGCAACTGGACCATAACTACTACCAATTTTACTTGCTATAATAATAATAATAATGTTAGGATTGAACTTGATATGATTTACTAAATTAGCATTTTTCAACTGTTACATAGCAGTAAAAAAAATGGTTATAGACTAACTCAACATAAGAGATCCCAACATAATTTAGAATTGTAGACAGATACAGTATACTGAGCATCAAAATTTTAATTAGAAAGAGCCCTCAGGCTATTCTGTATCAGACGGGTAACTTTGTAGTTACTGAATCAAATCCAAGCATATATTCGTTAGTTAATGGAACTAACGCATGCCTTTATAGTAATAGAAAATTTCTTAGCTTATTATGTAGTAAGTTCTTTTTCCTTTCAGAATTTTAGTCTTTGCGACTATACCTCCCATTTGAAATAAGAAATGACTATTAATAAGAAATATTTAGAAAATATTTGCATCGATGTACCTTCTTTTTTTATTTTTAAATTTTTTTAGAAAATACAACTATGTTCAAGTGTGTTCAGGTAGAAGGGAGAAATGAAATGTCTCTGTTGCAAGCTCTGGCCAAATGGACTGTCCAGAGCAGTGCATTTTTATCAAGTATACATTTGGAGAACGTAAGCACAACTTGAAAAAGCTGACCTAAGACTTCAAGTTATTAAAGACAATGTAAAATTCTCTCTTCACAACACTCCCAATTTAAGATGATGTCTGATAAAGAAGTTTCTCACATACCTTCTGAAGGCACAGAAAAAAATAATAAAATTCACTTCATATCCAGACTGAAGGTAACATACAAATTGCCAGACTATGGGAGGAAATTCTGCCAACTTTTGGTGGAGGAATATGAGGAAAAAAAAAATACAGTCCTAATTTCACCCTGGTGTAAATTCGGTGTCTTATGTTTGATATTCAAAGTCCACATTAATTTTTAGTACTCTCCTCCCAGTAAAAACTCATTAACTGAAAACAAAGGTCCAAGGCTTTGAAACAGAGCTTACTTCTTTCCCATCTTCTATTCACTTTCTACTCAGAGACCAGCAGAAAGGTGAGAGGCAGGAGGCAGAAGGCAAAGCTTGAGAAAGAACATGGGGGTTGCAGATGGCTCAGAGTCAATGTGGACACTCAAGCCAGCTGAGTAGACTGTAGAGATCTGCATGTTAAAGTTTAAGGTAGAAGTGGTTGGTGAAGTTTCTCTAACTTGGGGTGGCTATGTGAAGTTATCTTTTCAATTGAGTATAACCATAGGAAGGGAGAATTATCCAAACCCGGAATCCTCAGACCTTCCATTTCCATTCTAACCTTCTCCATTTGCAGAAGGGCACCAGTACCATTTCTTGCCATAGTTTGCATAAAATTATACCCACCTCACATTTAACGTCTCTCTCTAATCCCTTCTCTGATATCATCTCAAATAGTTGAATTTAAGAGTGAATTAGTTACAGAAATAAAAATGACTTGTCTATTTTATAACCTTCTTTAAAAAATAGTCCACATGCATAACAAAATTTTCACAGCACTTTTAAATCTGCTCTGGGATGAGAGAGGAATCAAATTATAGTATGTTGTGGTAAGTAGATTCAATACGTCCCTACAAATGAGTTCTGCTGAATACACTCAGTGTGTAAGTACTAATTTTTTGAGGTTTCCCTTAATTGTTTCTACCATAGGATCTTTTTACCTTCACACAGAGCTAAGAGGGCAAGGAAGGGAAAAAATAAAGAAGAAAGGAAGCAGGAGAACAAAAAGTTGGTTTGAAAAGTTATGTACTGTGTATTTTATATTCTATAGTTCATGTACCTAATGAAAATAATGCATTTCATAGGAAATGGCAAAAATGATGAAAATGTAAAGCATTTTATCTTATTTGTCCACAAAACCAAATTCAAATACTATGCCTATGCTTATCTACTATTGGTGGGACTGAAAATTAGTAAAACCTGTATGGAAAATAGTATGGAGATTCCTCAAAGAACTAAAAGTAGACCTACCATTTGATCCAGCAATCCCACTACTGGGTATCTACCCAAAAAGGAAGTTATTTTATCTAAAAGATATCTGCACTCAAATGTTTATTGCAATACAATTCACCATTGCAAAGATGTCAAATCAACCCAAGTAGCCATCAATTCATGAATGAATTAAAAATGTACATCACTGAGTACTACTTGCCCTAAAAAAGGATGAGTTAATCTCTTTTGTGCTAATTTGTATGGATACCATTATCCCAAGGGAAGTATCTCAAGAATGTAAAATAGACACCACAAATACTCTGTAATAATCTGGAACCGAGAGGCGCACATTTGCATGAAGGGAAGTAAAAGTCATTGAAAATCAAGCAGGGGGAGGACGCAGGAGCAGAGGAGCAAAACCTACCTAATGGGTACAATGGATGTTACCGGGGTGACAGGCGCACAGACAGCCCTTACTCAAGCATTATAAAAGCTATCCACTTGATGAAAACATTTGTACTCCCTTAGAAACCAATGGTATGCATAAAACCACATCCAAAGAATGTCAAACAAGAAGACTAAATATAAAAAGACAGATAGAGAAATGCCCAAATGCAGTATGAAAACAGGGGTCCCAACTGTATTAATCTAAGTGGTACTTCAGACGTGAATGTTGAGTCACTGATAATCTGGAAAACATACATTAAAGGTAGAGCAGACATGGCCACTTACCACATAGAAAATATTGTATTTAAATATGTAAAGAAAAAAATCTTAGGACTTCTAGGACAAATGGACATAAATATTATAAAAGAGGGGAAAAAATAGGTTGCTTTCCTGTCTGCTTTAACTTAAATATCTAACAGATAAAGACTATAAGGATCTAAAAAAATAAAACTGTGCATATATATTTCTCTTTATATAATTTATAGTTAAATGGTATATCCTATATGTTCATTTTAAAACTTTACGCAAATTTTTAAAGATTACAATGTATAGACACCAAATAACCTGAATAAATCTCCAATAACAGACAGCCTATGGACCACCATTTTCTGAACCCAATATTATAAAATTGAAATTGGTAATAAAATTGTAACCCTCCTCAAAACTCCAAAATCATATTGGGGCACAGGAAAAACAAAAATTTCATTTAGATGTTAATAGAAAAAAGATAGTGAGGATACTATGTATCAAAAAATTAAATATGGTCAAACATTTTAATCACAAGTTAAATTTTTATGTGTAAATGCTTTTATTATTAAACAAGGAAAACTAAAATAAATAAACTATCCAATCAATCCAAGAAAGAAAAATACAAAACAAGAAAACGCAGCCCGTGTAGCAGGAAGGAAGTTATGAAATGTAAAGCAGGAAAAATCACTGAAAGTAAACTCCCGTCTTATGTCATTCTGAGGAGAAAAAAAGAAAACCCAAAAGCACTATAATAAGAATGAGAAAGAAGATTCAAAATCTGAGAACAATTTTGAGAATGTGATATACTATCTGTATAACTATAATTATACAAATATCAATGTAGGAATAATTGATATAATAGCTGGAACTGGAAAAGTGGGGAAAATATTTAGGATCAAAGTGTTTTAAAAGCAACTTCTTTAAAGCTTTAAGAAAACTAATATTGCCTACATATAAATTATGCAGGAGCATAGAAAATATGCATGATTTTGAAAATTATTTTATAAATCTAGCTTAATTCTAATACTAAACATTTGAAAAATAAATTTCCAGACTGGTATCATTTTGTTACTTTGTTAATATCACTTTATTGACATAAATAGCCTCAATTATATAACAATCCAAATCTGTTGCAAAGTTGATCAATTAGAGTTTATTTCAAAAATGTAAGATATTCATTCATTGAATAGATTCAATATTCACATAATTCCTCATTATCATTAGATAATATGAAAAGCAAAACTACATGATCATCTTAATAGATAAAATTTATAAGATAGGTTATAAAAAGCAAAAGGTTTATTTTTCTTTCAGGTATCATGGTAAGTTTTGTCAGTCCAGGGCTCATGGTGACTCGAGCACGGGGCCCTTCCTGCTCCTGACTGGACATAGCTGGCTCACCACCACATCCACACGCAGGCCCACAGGAGAAGAACTAAACCTGTACCCAAGGCATGTCCCCTCTCTTAAGAGCCCAAGTAGTAAGAGGTACATAGGACTTCGGTTTGTTTCCCAGTTAGACACAAATTATGCATGTGCTCCACTTAAGTGATTGCTTAGCTGTCTAATAAATATTGCCTAGGACTCTAAATAATACAGCCTTTATTTTGGGCTAACTACCAGTTTCTCCAAGAAAGGGAGAATGGGCATTAGGTATTAGCTTTAGATCACATTGATTTTACATGCCGGTATTTAATTCTAACCCATGAGAGAAAAAGAGGTAGAGCTATAGAATAATATTTCAAAAGTGTTCAGTAGACTCCAGCTCTCTAAATCATGATGAGCTTTGATATTTATATCCGCATTATAATCTGCAGAGTTTCAGCATCTGTTCGGGGAGCAAATGTTAGTAATATTGTCCTTTTGCCTTAATGTAGGTAATGATCGATTTGTTTTGATTTAACATAAACAATTTACCCACACAAATAAATACGTTTTTTCTCTCACAAAGACTTTTGCTAAGACATTTAAAATTTGTTATATAAATAGTACTTGAGTCTCATTAAATCACTTTACTCCCCCATGGTTATTTTTTATGTAATTTTATAATATGGATCTTAGTTCTGCAGATATATCTTTAACATTGTTATGGATAGCTCGTCACACAGATGCCTAAAATCACCATCTTATGATTCTCACCATATTACCAACTCATCATATCCAGCTCTGTGGGAAACAGTGCTTTCCTTGAAGGAAAGAAAATCTTCCACATGTTCTCATCAATGAGAAAAATAAATTTTCCCATACCTAGAGAAATCTGTGAGCTGTTTGCTATGTAGAAATTTATTAATCTTCCTTAGGGTTCATGGGTGGGAGGATTATATTTCATATTATTTATCAATAAAAAGTTTCAGCCATGACCAGTGTTGTCATGTTTTGGTCTATTCAGAATGTTCACACTGACAACTCTTTAAGCAGATCTATATCTGTAAATAAAAGCAACAACTTTAAATGTGTGCGGTTATGTCGGAAATGTTTAACTACATAATCAGAATCATTATGTAAAGTTTTGACACGAATTCCTCCTTTCTTCACCAGATTCCTGGTCCTGGGAATCAAGGTGAAGTCACGGAGCACAGTGAGTATCCCAGGCACAGAAGGGCCCGGGGGCAGCGGTGGACTGACCTCGCAGCCAGACCCCTCCGTAGCGCTGGCCTTGGGCCTCCCCACCTGCGGGCTCGGGCTCCCCCCACCCAACCGCCTGCCTCGCCCGCCCGCCGGCCCTCCGCCCCCTCAGGAGCCCCGGCGCCCATGCCCGGTCCAGCAGCAGGCAGTGACTGGTGGGCATCCACACAGCCTCCCACCCGGGTCCCTCCAGACTTGCGGACTCAGCCCCCTTCCCCTTCTTTAAGACAGAAGTTTTTTCTTTTCTTCTTCCTTTTTTTTTTTTTTTCCTACTGAGATAGAGTCTCCAGCTGTCACCCTGGTAGAGTGCTGTAACATCACAGCTCATAGCAACCTCAAACTCTTGGGCTTAAGTGATTCTCTTGCCTCAGTCTCCCACGTAGCTGGGACGACAGGTGCCCACCAGAGCGCCCGGCTATTTTTTGTTACAGTTGTCATTGTTGTTTAGATGGCCCAGGCCAGGTTCAAACCGGCGGGCCTCGGGTAAGTGGCCGGCGCCCTAACCACTGAGCTTGAGTGCCAGCCAGCTCCCCCTCCCCCCACCTTCTTTAGAGTCTCTGTCTAAAGCCTCTGACTCATATTAGCTTCGTAAGATACGAGTGAATTAAGAGTGCATAAAACACTTTTTTCAGGGTATATATAACTATAAATAATATTTTTTTTCAAAATAAATTATAACTAGCTTATTAAAGAAGAAGAAGAGGTAGGGCAACGAGGAGAAGGAAGAGGGAAAAAAAAGAGAAAGGATAAAATTACAAAAGACCTTTTGACCAACTTCAAACATTGTTATTTTCTGTTTCTAGTTCACAAGAAGCATTTCTCTTGAGTCCTTTGGTTCTAGAATACTGGAATAGAAAAGCCTGGACTCTTGCCTTGATTTATCACTAATCTTGCATGTAACCTTAAGTCCATTCTCATTTCTCTGCTTAATTGTCTTATAAAATGAAAGCCTGGGACAAACCATATGATGCAATGTAGCATCTAACTCTTCCTCATCAAATGTGGGTGTTTTCTATCTTACTCTCATTTAAGACTGATACAAGCTATAGGAAAGAAGTTATGCCACTAGTAGAAATATAACATTAAGTTTTTCTTTTTTTGCTAATTGGCATCAGTATTATTTACCTTTTTGTATAATAAACTATATTAAGTTGTCTCTAATTGTATTAATAGCACTTATACATGCTATACTAAGTTATTTAAAATGAACTATTTGACTAATAATAAATAATATCAAAACCTAAGATCCTTTTTCTCATTAGATTAGATCCTGGCAGTTATGCAAATAATGGGCTAATTTTACATTCATATGCTGGTAATACTACTCTTCCTATGCTATTTTTACCTAAAGTTAAAGTTAAGCAATTCTTCTCCCATTTCCTGTTTATATTCCATATTCCAACCTATCAGTCAAAACTGTGATTATTCCCAAACATGATGTCATACTTATATATAGTATTATTTGATTGCCAAGAAAGCTGGCTGTACATTAAACTGACATATATCTCTGCATAATAAAGCATTCTTCTGACAATGTATTTGTCATGGACTCTCTATGTAAAAACCAATTAGAAACTTTTGATTTTATAGCATTTCCTCAGTGCTGCAGTAATCTGTACTTTCTAAGAGAAGAAAAAATATAGCCCATTTTTTAGACATATTACATGCATCTTGAAGCACATTTGAGAAAGTTTGCTGAATACACACAAAAGTCTTTATTATTTCTATTTCCCAGGTAGGGAAATGTATTAATTTTGTATGAAATGGTTTAGTAAATGATGACTTGCAAGGCAATTCATCCCATTGCCTGTTTTTGCATGGCCTGTGAGCTCAGAATGAATGGTTTTTACATTTTAAGTGAGTGAAATAATTCAAAAAAAGAATTTTATTTCAGATCTTGAGATAATTTTATAAATATCAATTTTCAGTGTCAGTGAATAAAGTTTTATTTATTTAAAGTTTATTTAGTTTTAAATAAATAAAACTTTATTCATGCTACTTTCATTTATTAATGTTTTATCTGTGGCTGCTTTTATTAATTTATTAATGTACACTAATGTACCTAATTTTCTCTTGTATGCTTAAATGCAATCAACTGTTTTTAATTAGTACTTTTTAAGTAAATAATTCTGAGCTATGCTAAATAACTGATAAATAGCATAGATAATAAATCATTAAAAATATGGAGGTTAAAAAGAAATTTCAAAGACTTTAAAAAATTAGCATTAAAATAAAAAATAATGGGCAGCAGCGCTGTGGCTCAATGGAGTAGGGCACCAGCCCCATATACCAGAGGGGGTAGGTTCAAACCCGGCCCCCGCCAAAAACTGCAAAATAATAATAATAATAAAAAATAAAACATAAAATGAAGGAAAGTAATAAACACTTACAGTTTACCCTGATGTAATAAACACACAGGCTCTCTAGAACCAAGTTCATATACTTATACACATAGACTGATTTCTGACAGGTACATCATGGAACATGGAACATGGAACATGTACCTACTTTAGCCCCTTGCTTTGTGGATGAAATAACCCAGTAAAGATTATAATATTAATCAGGCTTCTTTCAGATACAAGGTGTATAAATCCAACTCAGGTAGGCATAAGCAAAAATAAGGCCATTTATTAGCTGATAATAACTGAAAAATACAGGATAGCACTAGGTTAAAACCTGGCAGGGCTCAGGATGTCACAAAGACTCGACCTTGTTCCACTGCTTATGTCCATTCTTAGGCAATATCCCTCTTCTGGAGAACAGTATGACAGCTTATAGCTCAAGGCTTACATTTCCAACATCAGTGCTTCAGTGGAAATAGTGAGACCTAATTCTGTGACTTGAGATTGTTGGCTGTGATTGGGAAACATATTTATCTTTAAACCTACCTTTGTAGGGTGGGAGGGACTGATGTAACGGTCTGTTCCACATGTCCACCTGTGGACCTGCAGGCAATTTGTCATGCCTGAAGTGATGAACTGATGAAATGGAACAAACGTGTTTTCCCTACACCATCGACCCCCACATATTCCTTCACACAAAAATAATGTCATTATGAAAAGAAAGGGACACTAATGCTTGATACCCCATCAGGTGCAAGGTTACACGTCCCCTCCAGGACACCTTTGTTTACAGATGTGTGCACTTTGTATTGCACTGTGCATAAATTACCTATCCTATGAAAGAACAGCATAAAATAGCTTAACATTAAACTATAGTGAAATCACACAAATACACAAGAACATTCATTAAAATATACAAAAATCGTATAGGACATATACTTCACATGTTTTTTTTTTTTTTTATTTGGAGGACGCTAAAATGTATGACACAAAATACAAAGATGAAAGGACACTGCTCCTAGAGAGGCTACATTGAAGGGGAAGAGGACGAGAGAAAGTAGACTACGCTGTGGGTTATTAATACACTGATCAAAAGTGTTAACAAATGCTGCTCACAAGTTTTAGCCACAATATGATTTTATCTGATAAGTTATGTGTATATTAAACTAAGTTTAATAAACTGAAAGTCTACCACATAATTGGAAAGGAAGTTTCATTTTCATTTTTTTCCAGCTACATGAAAACATTCTATTTAAAATCTAGTTACATAATCAATAATACACTGCGTTTATTATTTGGGACCTTTTAAGAATTAGTTTGTAGGCTGGGAAGGGTGGCCCACACCTGTAATCCTTGCACTCTGGGAGACCAAAGATAATGGATTGCTTGAACTCAGGAGCTCAAGACCAGCCTAAACAAGAGCTAGACCTATCTGTACTAAAAACAGAAAAAACTAGCTGGACATTGCAGCAGATGCCTGTAGTCCCAGCTGCTTGGGAGGCTGATGCAAGAGGATCACTTCAGCCCATGAGTTGGAGGTTGCTGTGAGCTGTGATGCCACAGCACTCTACCCAGGGTAACAGAGTGAGACTATAACAAAAAGAAAAAAAAAAACAGAATTAGATTGTACATTAATATATTTATTTAAACTCTCTTTTTCATATAATATATATTTTTAATAAGAATAAAGTTAAATAGTGTAAATTTAAACATTCTAATATTGGATTTTTTTAATAATCATGAAAAGAAATTTTATAGTTCTCAGTAATTACATTTTTTTTTCTTTGGAGACAGAGTCTCACTATGTCACCCTGGGTAGAATGCCATGGTGTTACAGCTCACAGCAACCTCAAACGCTTCAGCTTAAGTGATTCTCTTGCCTCAGCCTCCCAAGTAGCTGAGACTACAGGCACCCGCCACAATGCCTGGCTATTTTTTTATTCTAGTTATTATTGTTGTTTGGCAGGCCCAGGCTGGGTTCGAACCTGCCACCCCAGTGTATGCAGCTGGCCCCCTACATGCTGAGCTACAGGTGCTGAGCCTCAGTAATTACGTTTTTTAATGTCAGTAAATGATTACAATTAACACTTATACATGAGACAAAAATAAACCCAGCTAAATGACAGTTTTACATTCACTCAGATAAATCTTCAAAGTATTTTCCAATGGTTCCATTTGCTTAGTATAATTTAAAAGTTTATCAGAAATTACTCTGTTAGCTGCACCTTGGGAGGGAATTTATAGGTAATATATAAAAACAATGAATAATTTTACCAAAGTCTCTATTTTTCCTAACTGCAAAGGGATATCAAATTTCAGTACAAACTGGTGGTGTGGTTTGATGTTTAAGGGATAGTCACCACATAACCACCATTTCTATCTTTCAATTGCTAACAGTTAATAAGCACTCAGTTGAAACATTTTCCAGGTACATAAATGGAAATCTCTCCATAAGCAGATGGTTAAACATCCATCAAAATCAGAAGACAAAATTTATTAGAAGCCAAGTAATTGATCCAGCAATGCAAGACATAATGATTTCCTCCTCTGATACTTTAAACCCTGGCAACACTGGCAATAAATTTCTATAAATTCTAGTTTTATTTAATTTTCATTTTAGGATTATTGCAATGTCATTCTTCACTTTCTGACATAATATTAGACAGAGTTTCTTTTAGTATTTCCAAGCAGAATGTTTATATGATGCCTTCATTTTTTAAGACTTGGTTTTACTAACTGAAGACTATTTAACAATTCATCATATTAAGTCTGAAAGTAATAGAGATAAGGTTTCAAAAGCATGATCCAGATGCCTCTTTTAGAACCCTAGTGTGTATAAATTGGCATTTGCAGCACTGGCTATTAGGAGTATTTTTCTGAAAATATAAATAAGCAGAAGAAGAACTTGCAAAGTGCCCTAAGTCACATAAGAAGATAAATCTTTCTAATTATGTCTTATTTACATTTTTGCTTTTTTCCACCCTGCAGATTAAAAAGTTTTCCACTTCTTAAATGTTATTACTTCTGCTAGGAGAATAAAATAACTAAAGGCTTTATCAAACATAAAGCCCCCTTTTTGGCAGCCAATTATTCAAATAATTAAAGAACATACTCAGAAAAAAAAATCCATACTTTGAGATTTAAGATTTGCAACTGTAATCCAAGTCATCTAAAAATATGCTATGTTTATGTAAAGAAAACTATATGTCTGGAAAGATTGTGCTGAGAGCTATTTTTCCAAAATTCCCTTCCAGCAATTATCTTACTGTGTAGCTGTTTCTTTCTACGAGCAAATATATATTTTATGGAGAGTGAACTATAGTTAAGCAAACAGAGTGAAGAGAACTATCTAAGCATTGGGGATATAAAAACACAATTTTTTAAAAAATTATCAAATCGTAGCTTCTGTTTTCTTAAATAGTCTTTTTAAATGTATTGTTAAAATTTTCTCCAAATCTCTACTCAAGTCTTTCTGGGCTGCCACTAAATGTAAACCTTTCAGCCAAAGGCTCATTCTAAAGTAAAACTGAAGGAAGAATCCAGATGGAAAACATTAATGTTTGACATCAGTTAGTGCCGGTACTGGAGGATCAGGACGGTGAAGACAAACATCCCTTACATACCCATCTGAGTCGGGGCCACATTGTCTGTCCCCTGTTCCAGGGCACTGATGTCCCTGTCCTATCTTCTTCTCATGTTCTCCACCCTCTTTTCTCCACGTTTCAGTCATCTTTCTCCTAAAATATCTATCTGTGTCCATTTACTCTCCCACATACCAAAGAGAAACAAATTATTTCGCAAATTCTGATCTGTCTTCTGAGTTTCAGCCTAATAAACCTATTTATTTTCTGGTCATCTCCAGGTTTTCTTCATCCTGCAAATAACATGAAGTCAAATCTTAACACATCCACAGGACACATTGTGGATAGCAGGACATTGTCTGTAATTATAAAATCAGCAGCAGTTTAGTAATGTGCCTTGTCTAGCCTACCTCACTTAATTAACACATTTGCCTCTGAGGTGAATCACCCTAATTTTATAATTGAAGAACTAGAATTTCAAGAATTTAAGTAATGTTCCCAGTGTCGACCAGCTCCTGAGGATTGAAGGTAGGTTTTCCTGACGATGAAACGTGTGTTCACAACCACACCTTTGCTGTCTCTCACACTGTCTCACAGAACCCTGTATGCTGATGACAAACACAGGACACAGTCACTTATCCCCATGTGAAGCCAAGTATCAAGCCACTGAAAAGCAAATCAACAATAGTGAACCATTTCACCTTTCCATCCTCTGCCCTCTTACACCAGCAAGAACTAGGACTGAGGAAAATGAAAAAAATCATTGGTTTTTTGACTCTCAAATGGATTCTCTCCTCTCTTCTGATAGGTATTTTCTTATTTCTAAACCTTATTTAATGCGCATATTCCAAGTATAGCAATGAACATCAAGGGGAATATTGGCAAAATTAAATATAGTACTTGTATATCTGTATTTTAAAATATTCTTATCATAGGGCAGTACCTGTAGCTCAAAGGAGTAAGGCACCAGCCCCATATGCTGCAGGTGGCAGGTTCAAACCCAGCCCCGGGCCTACAGATATATGAAAAAATGCTCACCATCCTTAATCATCAGAGAAATGCAGATCAAAACTACTTTGAGATATCACCTAACCCCAGTAAGATTAGCCCATATCACAAAATCCCAAAACCAGAGATGCTGGCATAGATGTGGAGAAAGGGAACACTTCTACACTGCTGGTGGGAATGTAAACTAATACATTCCTTTTGGAAAGACATCTGGAGAACACTTAAAGAACTAAAAATAGACCTGCCATTTGACCCTGCAATTCCTTTATTAGGTACATTCCCAGATGACCAAAAATCACATAACAACAAAGTTATTTGTATCAGAATGTTTTTTGCAGCCCAATTCATAATTGCCAGGTCAGGGAAGAAGCCCAAGTGCCCATCTATCTACGAATGGATCAAGAAACTGTGGTACATGTACACCATGGAATACTATGCAGCCATAAAGAAAGATGGAGACTTTACATCCTTCATGTTCACATGGCTGGAGCTGGAAAACGTTCTTTTAGCAAAGTATCACAAGAATGGAAGAAAAAGTATCCAATATACACACCCCTGTTATGAAATTAATTTATACCATTTATATGAAAGCTATAACCTAATAACAACCTAAGAATATGGGGAGGGGGGAGGGAGGTGGGGGGGGGATGGGTGGAGGGAGGGGGATTTGAGGGATCACTTCTCTGGTTTATCTTACAAGGGTACAAGTGAATCTTTCTAAGAGTAGAATGTGAACGTTTTAAAACGATAAGAAAATGACATGAAGGCTATCTTAACCATTTTGATGGAAGTGTTTTGGATTGTGTGTGAAAACCCCACACTGTACCGCAGAAGTGCATTAATGTACATAGTTACCATTCAATAAAAAAAAAAAAGATATCACATTGCTCAGATTAAGTAAGGTGTGTTTCAAGAATCTGGGAGCATTTCAATTATGTGCATACATATTTAGAATTGAAATGTCTTCTTGTTGTATTTTTCCTTTGACCAATATGAAGTGCCCATCATCATCCTTTGTAACTTTAGTTGCTTTAAACCCACATGTGTCTGAAAATAAGATTGCAACCCTTTTTTTATTCTGACTTCCATTCGCCTGAAAAATTGATTTACAACCCTTAACTCTGAGTTTTAATTTGTATTTCAATGTGAGGTGTGTTTCCTGCAGAAAGCAAATAGATGGCTTGTGTTTTTTAATCCAATCAGCCAATCTATGCCTCTTAAGTTCAAGCCATTGACATTTATTGAGATAATTGACAAGTGTGGTCATGCTCTATTCATCTTATTTTGTGAAAGGCCATTGCTTAGTTTCAGTATTTGGTTCATTGTGAAAACTAGGTTCTGTCCTTTAATTTCTGGGTGATTAGTTTGCTGAAGGTCCATTATGATGGCCAGCGTGTAAGACAGGTTGAAATATTTCCTGTAAAGCTGGTCTTGTTGAGGCAAATTTCCTCAGTGTTTGCATATCAATAAAAGTTTTAAATTCTCCTTCAATTTTGAAGCTTAACTTAGCAGGATATAGAATTCTGGGCTGCAAATTGTTCTGTTTAAGTAGGCTAAAGATTGGTGAGCCTTGTCTTCTAGCTTGAAAAGTTTCATTAGAGAAATCTGCGGTCACCCTGATAGGTTTGTCCCTGTAGGTCAGTTGGCGCTTACTCCTGGCAGCCTGCAAAATCTTTTCTTTAGCCTTGACTTTAGATAAATTCATCACAATATTCCTTGGGGAAAGTCTCTTTGAGTTAAGGCAACCAGGCGACCAATATCCTTCAGAAAGGAGTATGCCAGAATCTTGGGTAATATTAGGGAAGTTTTCATTTATAATAGTCTCTAGAATGGCTTCCATTCCTCTGGTGCATTCTTCTTCCCCTTCAGGGATACCTATAACTCGTATATTTGAACACTTCATAGCATCCCATAATTCTATCAGTGAGCGTTCTGCTTTCTCTCTTCTTTTTAGCCACTTTAACAATTTGGGTTATCTTGAGGGCTTTATCTTCCAGCTCAGAGATTCTCTCTTTGGCGTAATCTAATATATTACTGATACATTCTATTGCATCTTTGATGTCTCTGATTGACTGCTTCAGTTCCTTCAACTCTGCTATGTCTTTTCTGTATTCTTTGTATCATTAATCTCTTATTTGATTCTGTTTTTGAATTTCCTTCTGGCTATGATCTACTTTCTCAGCAATTTCTTTCATTGTTTTTTCATGGTTTTCCACTTTCTCAGCAATTTCCTTCATTATTTTCAACATATGTATTCTAAATTCCCTTTCTGTCATTTCTAACATTTCCTTATAGGAGGAATCCTCTGCTGTAGCTACCTCATAATCCCTAGAAGAGCTTACTCTGTACTGGCATTTCATGTTGCCAGTATTTTTCTGCTGATTCTTCTTCATGAGTGCTTTCTTATATCTGTTTCCTTACCCTAATTTTCCTTTCACTTCTTCTTGTTCTAAGTTACTATGCTACTGGCCTAAAATTTTAATGAGTCCTTTTGGTATAAGACCAGAAGTATGAGAAGAATGAGGAGCAAGAAGGGAAAAAAGGTATTAAAAAAGAATAAAAGAAAAAAAAGAGAGAGAGAGAGAGAAAGAAGAGGGGGTGAGTAAAAGGAAATATTAACAAAAAAAGAAAGACACCAAAAGAAAAAGACAAGAATAGTATTGGCATATAGGGTATTATGACCCACCCTTAAGGACCCCCAATCTCTGGGGGTTGCAGGTTGGGTGATTCCCTTGAGGTCAACAGCTCTGTGCCAGCTGTCTCAGATACAGTACCCCACCTCCACCAGGTGGAGAGGAGAGACCAAAATGCTATAAATCAAACCATAACAAAAAAGCAAAAACCCTAGTAGGATAAAGTTGAGAGGTAAAAACAACAACAACAACAATAACAACAAACCCACAAATAATAATGGCAGAAACACTGACAAAAATAAAATTCTAATTGTTAAAGAAGGCAAAAATGGAAGATTGCATATAAACTAGAAAAATTATTTTAAAAAAAGTTGATCAAAAAAGCAAAATCCCCAAAACTAAACAAACAAACAAACAAACAAACAAACAAAAAACGAAAAAAAAACAACAACAACAAAACAGTATATATATCTTGGTAAATATTGTTGTCCGGGCAACAGATGATCTTCTGAGGAGTGAGAAGTTAATCCCAAAGTTGATACAGATGTACAAGATGGAGACTAGAGGCCTCAACTGGTTTCACAGACCCAGCAGTCTTAGGAGAACAAATGTCTCCTCAGACCACTTAAAAGACCCTCTAAGCCATGGGCCTAGGCCAAGCAGAAATTTTCCAAGGAAAGCATTTATCCCTGGGATCTCTCCTGATGTGGCTGCCTGCTTATCCAATGCGCCAAATCCAGTTTCCCTCAATGCCCCTGAGGGCCAAGGGTGTTAATCTGCCAAACACCTGGATCTCCGCACTCCTCCAGCATCACAACTCCCACCTTTGGGCAGCTCATTCACTAGATTACTCACCTGTGGACTCCCAGCCAATCCCCGTGCTGCATCACACAGGAGCAGCTCCCCCACAGAAACTGTGTAGGCAGCACACAGCTGAATTAGCTCCTTACCAGCTCAGCAGCTTAGTCCGGGGCCGAGACAGTGCCCAAAGTCATCCCCACACTGGCCCAAGGTCTCCCAAAGCAGTTCAATGGAGTGCCCAAGTTCAGACAAACCAAAACAGCCCCCAGGCAAGGCTCTTCCCACTTGCAGTCTCACTGTTGCTCTAGGTACAGCTGCAGGCAACCTCCGACTAACAATTGGGCACACACTACTTGCCGGTTTTCCACTGCTTCTGCCCTCCTCGTGGGGTCCTAAAGTATCTCACTGACTTCCTGGGTCACCAGAGGACAGCCTCTGGGCAAAATCCACCAGCCAGAGATGCCTGGAATCTTCTCTCCTCGTTCTCACTGCGTCCGGTTACACTGAAGCTGCTACTTGGCCATCATCTTGCTGATGCTCCTCAAGTTTGCCAGCCAAATTCAGTTTCCCTCAATGCCCCTGAGGGCCATGGGTGTTAATTTGCCAAATACCTAAATCTCCACACCATTATTCCTACAGGTGGACTATTAAGCCAGGAGAAAATAAGCTTGCCCCATGCCATAAGAGAGTTGTGGTCCCTTATTTACATATACAATTTCAATTGCGGTTCCTATGCTACGCGACACTGCTTCTCCATGAGACTAACAGCAACAGGTATGTAGCACTTTTTCTAGGACAACCTCCCAAACTTAACTGTCAGACCTCTTAAATCTCTTCAGAAAAGTTGGTATAAGTCTTTCAAATTAGCGCATGATAAATTTTACTGTCAAAATTGTGTTTATTGCTGGTGTCAAGCACTCTATTGGAGTTATGTATTGACCATGTACCCGGCAATCTTACTGAACTTTCTTGTTATTCTACATGCTTATCTGTAGATTTCCTTTCTTTCCATGTAAGGAAACATACTAAGTGCAAATAATGGCAGTTTTGTTAAAATTTCCCAATTTTCAATCCCATTACATTTTATTATTTTTGCACTATTATGGTGAGGATATTTAGCAGAAATAGTGATGACAGATGTGTGTACTTTACAGCTGAACAACCTAAGCAACATATTTAAAATTTTGTCATTTAATATGATATTAGCTGTAAAGTTTTGGTAGTTAACATCTGTTAAGTTAAATAAGGTCTTAGAATTTTTAAAATAAATAACTGTTTCTTATAAAAAGATATTTCTGTGTCTTCCTTATTATTAATATTGATATTACTTATAAGTTTGATTGTTAGTTGTAATATTGGTATTATTAATGTCTATGGAATAATTTTCTTTAATTTTAAAGAAAGGAATTATATTAACAGTGACTTTTCTATAAAAAAAATAAAGTCATTTATATTCTACACTTAGTAGATTTAACATGTACCCTTGTAAAATGCAACATACGTGTGGTCTGACCAATTACTCTCCCAACACCCATCCTACTCCCTCCCCATCTTAACATAATAATTAAGAAAGTACAGTTAAGGCTATGTTAACCAGTTTGTTGTAAGTATTTCAAATCATATATAAAACCAGTACATTGTACCCCATAAATACATTATTGTACACAGTATGATTTTATAAAAAAAAAAAAGAGAGAGAGAGAGAGAAAAAGTTAAACATGCCAAGAGACAGTGTAATGAATATTTAGAAATTGTGCATCTGTGCAGTGCAATACAACCCAGACCTAGAGGTTGAATGCTGACACTCCAGAGGTCCCAAGTGTCCTTTCTCAATCACATTTCCCCCATCCCTACTAAAGACAACTGTCATAGTGAAATTGGTAGCATTAGCTTCCTTGTTTGCTTATAGTTCCACCATTTCATATGCATTTCTGCACAACATAGTTGTGTTTTCCTTTATTTACATCAAGTAGTAAATCACGCACTATAAAATGTGCATTTAACACAAATAGCTTCAAGAAGTGTAAGTGTACACCTGTGAAGCCATGTAATCTAGTGAGATAGAGTCTATTTCCATCACCACAGAAAGGACCCTCATGCTCCTTCCTGGTTCATAGTTCATCACCAGCAGGAAATGCGCTTTTAGACATCCATTGCTGTAGATTAGCTTCGTCTGATCTTGAGCCTCTTAAAGGGTACTATATTAATTTCTTTTCTTTTCTTTTTCAAATTAAATTATAACTGTATACATTACTGCATTTATGGGGTACAATGTGCTGCTTTTATATACAGTTTGGAATGCTTACATCAAACTGTTTAAAATAGCCTTCACCTTGTGTCTGGTTTCTTGTCCTCAGTGTAATGCAGCTCTGTTGTTGCACGTCAGCATTAGTTCCTTCTTTGTGTTTGAGATGTGTTCCATTTCATGAATATATTAAGCTTGATTTATCCATTGTCTTGTTAGTAACAGTAGGGCAGTTTCCAGATACAGGTGATTAGGGATAAAATGCTACAAACATTTGTGGATATATCTATATTGAAGACATATACACTCATTTGAGTGTGCATTTGTTTAACTTTATGAGAAACTGCCAAATAGTTTTCCCAAATGTTTTTATTACACTCCTCCTACCAGCATTTATGACAAATGTCCAATCTCATTACAACTAATGGATTTCACATGTCGATAAAACATTATATCCTAAAGAAATACGGACCAGCTTTCTGAAAATCACAGCCATTATAAATTGAATAATTTGGATTCTAGAAAAAATATTCTGTAATAAAGAAATACATTCAATCTTTCTGATGTCTTATAACCAGCAGCTGTTAGCTTTAACAGCCCCTCCTGCCCTTCTGCCACACAGCAGTCATGCTGATGAAAAAGCATGGACACTCCCTCATTTGATATGTCTGGGACCACTTACTCTTGTCCCACTCCCTGAGTGTATCTTATTTTGTCTTTTAGGATTTTTGTTTGCCTGTTTGCCTGGAAAAACAAGTGTTTAGTTAGGATTTCAAAAGTTAATACCTTTTCTGCTATCTGTGTTGTTACAGTCTTTTCAGCACCATCCTCTTCAGATTATCTTTTTTTTTTTTTTTTTTTGAGACAGAGCCTCAAGCTATCCCCCTGGGTAGAGTGCCATGGCATCACAGCTCATAGCAACCTCCAACTCCTGGGCTCAAGTGAGTCTCCTGCCTCCGCCTCCCAAGTAGCTGGGACCA
>CAUYQV010152605.1:0-15711 GCA_963574575.1 Galagoides demidoff
GACCCTGTGGTCCCAGCTACTTGGGAGGCGGAGGCAGGAGACTCGCTTGAGCCCAGGAGTTGGAGGTTGCTATGAACTGTGATGCCATGGCACTCTACCCAGGAGGATAGCTTGAGGCTCCGTCTCAAAAAAAAAAAAAAAGATATATTAAAGTGTATCAGAAATGCATTTGGTAAAATAAACAGTTCAGTGGATCTTTCAGAAATCTGTATTTGGGTTTCTTTTGTTTTCTTCAAAACATTCATTTGTTTTCTTCAAATTTGGAAATAAGCATATAGACTTCACTCACCTAACTATTGAAATCATTACTTTTTAGTACTGAATTAAAGATACATTAGGATCTTAAAAATTTATCATATTTTTCAGTGGACATGAGCATTTTTGTTGCTGTTATCCTTTTCTACAAGCATAGTGACTTTTCTTCAGAAACAAAATATTAATAAACATTAGCATTATATTGATATCATGTTTTTGGATGGTACCAGACTCATCAATATATTACATATATAAATATGACATAGCAAATGTAAATTTTCCATGAATCCATACACACACATCAACCTAGGGGGATCAGTACACAGTATTTTCTGCTACTCTCCATGATCTCCAAGTGCTTTATTTCACACTGAGATGGGCAGTTGGACATATCCAACTTTATAGTTTACAGTCCCCAACATTTAATCAAACAGTAATCTATGGGTTGCTGTGAAGGTATTTTGAGTAAGTGACTAACATCTACAGAGTCAGTTGACTTAAGTACTTGAATATATAGTTGGGCCTGATCCAAGCTGTTGAAAACCCTTAATAACAGAACTAAGGTTTTTCTGATTTAGTAGATAATCTCCTACCTATACACTGAAACTTCAGCTCCTGCCTGAGGATGTTCAGCCTGGGTTTCTAGCAATCTTCCCCACAGATCGTATATTTCCTGAGACAGCTCTCACAATTGCTTAAGCCAACACTTGTAATAAATCATACATGCTGCCATATATAAACTATATGTAAATGTGCATATATATGAAATATATGAAACCTATATAATGATTTCATATGTACACCTATATTTTTGCATGTGTGTATAATATACATAATACATTTATGTATATATGAGATCTAGATTGATGCCTGAGTACTGTTAAGTTTTATTTGTATTCTGCCTAAAGATCCAGAAACAGAGAATCAAGCATATTTTATTGTGACACTGAGTATTTATCTGAAAGTTGATTATGTGACTCTAAACATATTCCAAAGAATGGCTCCTTCATACTCCCTTACCTCCAACTGATACCCCCCAATCACATTTTTCCTCCCTCTCATGGTGAGTAAAATAACCCTTCATTACGTTATATTTTATGTACCAATAATAATTCATTCTCAAACTTTTGCCTATTACTTATTTACACTTAATTTTATTCTTGAAATGATCATTTATGAACTCTGAAAATCATCCCAGTAACTTGAGTTTACACATATACAATAAATAACCTCTCAATTATAAAGCTTTTGGTGTCTCTTTCTTCATTATATATAGGCCTTCAGACCAAAAAAAAAAAAAAATGCAGCAAAGTTAATAATCCTTTTGTTTGCCTAACTTTGATACTATCACTGCTTTCAGTATATGGCCTTCTTGTGAAGTTTTTTTTTCTTTCTTTTTTTTATTTTTTTGAGACAGAGTTTCCCACTGTTACTCCAGGCTAGAGTGCCATGGTGTCAGGCTAACACCACAACCTCAAACTCTTGGCTTTGAGCAATCAATCTTCTGCCTCAGCCTCCCTGCTGAGTAACTGGGACTACAGGCACCCATCATCACGGCTGGCTGATTTTTGTGTTTTTAGTTGAGAAGAGGTTTTTCTCTTGCTCAGGCTGGTCTCAGAGCCTGAGCTCAGGGGCTCCGCCCACCTCCCAGAGTGCTGGGATCACAGGTGTGAGCCTCCATGCCCAGCCGTGGTGTTCACTCTCACTCATCATTTATCCTCACGGCGAGCACTCTCTAGGCTTCAACGTCTGTTCTCCTATAATCTTCAATGTTTCTGCAGCCAGCAAGCCTTTCTCTTAGCACAGCGGACCATTTAGTGTTACCTTTGTACATAGCAAGTGCATAAACCATTCAATGTAAAATATTGTGCAGATGAATAAGGGAAAAAGCAATATATACACTCAGCCACACACAAATAGACACACATGAGCCCATACAAAGATGCATGTCTCCTTTTCTATTTTAATGCATATAAAATGCATAATTTTGCATCTTAGTTTTCCTCTTAACTGTGAACCTGACCTCATGACATTACATTTTATTTCTATTCAATTCCTAACAGTTGGGTACATTATCAAGAAAGCATATTATTTTGTGTTTAACTCCATCCCATTATAATTAAACCGATGCTTGCTCGTGAACCCTTCTTTGCACGTTTAATATCTCCTTTGGTTAAATTCTTAGATAATAGTGTTGTTCAACTAGAATAGTCATTCCTCTAAGTTAATATTTCTATAATGACATTAAGTTTCATGTTTCCTCCAATAAAATATTATTTTTGTTGGCAAATTCTCACAGGAATATAGCATGAGCAGCATTTTTGTGAATTTTACAAGACTGACATGGTATTTATTTATACATCATTGTTGACAATAGCTCATAATTGTTTGTATTTGCATTTCTTTTGCTATCAATAACCCATTCACCTCCTTTCACATTTTTTTGGTGTGTTTCAACTTCCTTTGTTTTTACCAGATGAACGAGCTTTACTGTTATCAAGACTAATCAATTGTTGGATTTATGCCGTAACCATTCTTTGGGTGACCTTTCCATCCCTATCAATTTGCAACATCATCGACATCGTATGTTAATTTCTTAGGTGTGACAAGTTTTATTTCTTAGTTTATATTTTCTATTTATCCATCAATTCGTACACTGTTAACATATTGTCTCATAATTCTCACGTGGTTAACGTACTATCAATTCTTACACCTTTAAATATTTTAATGATTATAACTATTAGATATAACTGTCCTATCTTTAAGTGTATACTACTTGTCATATGTGTACCAATATTCAAAAATAATGAATATTTCAGAGAATATTAATATTTCTTTGTTAAATTAAAATAATCCCACTGGTGTTTATTTTAATATAATTTTTCTTTCATCCTCACATTACATTTTTCTGTTATTGGTGTTGTAGTGAATATGGAAAGAAGTCTGCAACTACTTTGAAATTTTCAACAAAATAAACCAATGGACACTTTTCACATATGTGTTGAACATATATAAATATAAATATTATTATGAGTTTTGGAGGGATCCTGTAGATAGTATTGTGACAATCTTAACACTCCCACTTGTATATGAGGAGCTTGTTGCTCATTTCAAGTTTACTAATTGAGTAAAGTGGTTACCACACCATAATATATCCCCCCAATATACAAGACTTACTAAAGATGATCAAATTCAAAGACTACTTTATTCAGAGGGAAGAGAAGGTGATCAACAACTTTGAAAAATCCAGCGAAAATTGTAAATATGTTAAAGCACTGAAATAAGGACAAATCATCCCTGGTTCATGAGAAAAAAAAAAAATGTTCAGCTGGGTGCCCCTAACTCAGTGGTTAGGGTGTTGGCCACATGCTTCATGCTCTGGGGCTGGGTTCTAACCAGACTGGGCCTGCTAAACAAATAAACAAAAATAGCTGAGTGTTCTGGTGGGCACCTGTAGGCCCAGCTACTAGGGAGGATGAGACAAAAAAAATCACTTGAGCCCAAAAGTTTGAGGTTGCTATGAACTGTGACACCATAGCACTCTACTGAGGGGGACAAGGTAAGACTCTATCTCAATTAAAAAAAAACTCTGTGGGTGTAGAATTTAAGACTCTTGTCTACTTATATTCATTCTTTCCCCTCTGAGTAGAAATATACTCACAAAAATTTTTAAAAAGGGATGATACTTTTTATAAAAGATTTCTGATTCACATTAGACTATTGTATATTGAATGCCTATATCCTTTTACTTCATGGATTAAAATCCAATTCATTTTAAGCACATAATAAGAATATTTTAAAGCTTTCATCATTCACTTCATATTATTGGGCACATTTTATAAAGAAAATGCTAATTCAACTAATGTTTGAATTAGTAATTTTTTTTCACTAAATTGAAGCGTACATGTTTTCAGTTTTGTAGGTTTACTTTTTTTTCACTTATATTTATCTTTTATTCATTGTTTTATAATGTTAATATGTATGATATATATATGAAATGTGTTCAAATGCATAGAATATGTAATGACCTACTAACTCTATTTGGGGTATCTACCCCCAGACATTATCATTTCTGTATGTTGAGTATATTTCAAGTTTTCTATTCTAGCTATTTTGAAATATACACTGCACTGCTGTTAACTAACTCTGCTATCAATGTTAGGACTTAGCTCTCCTGCCTAAATTCAGCAATGTCGTTCATCTCACTTGGCTAGTTTAAAATCAATAATATGAGTTATTTTGCTGAGATTTCATAAATTTTTTCTAGGTTTTTTTTTTTTTGCCCACCACCTCCGGCATATGGGTCTGGCGCCCTGCTCCTTTGAGCCACAGGTGCCACTAGAGATTTTATACATTTTATTTTTCATTTGTATCAATTGCTGGAGAATTATTGTATTCATTCATCAGTGTAATTTCTTCTTGCTTTTTCATGTCTCCAGTGTCCTAATATTGGTCCCTTTCCATTTGATATGGCAGTTTCTTTTTCTGATTTCTTGAAGGTGCCTTCCTCAGGGATGATATTTCCTGAGGATGTATTTGTGGTGTTGGTTGGTAAGAGTACTTCAGTTTTCTTTCTTGGTACCTGCGGTAGTATAGAGTCTGTATGGTTTCTTTTGCTGCAAACAGTGCCAGAGGTATCTGTGACTTCTTCAGTACCTTAGAGACATTGTGTGACATTTTTCTGGAGACTGAGATGCCAAGTTGACCAGTCTTTGGTCTCCAGAGGTTGCAGTGGCCAACTGATCAAGCTTGTCCTTGTCGCGGGGGCAGCGCACACTGGCGCTGATGTCATTGGTTCTGGGTGGGCTGATGGTTCAGCTTCCCAGTTGCTGGCTGAGATGCCAGTAGGGGCAATGTGGAGCCAGGTACGTGGGCAGCTGGAATGAGGGACAGTCGTAGCAGTTGTCACCTATAGTGCATTCTGTTGTTAACAGTAGCTAAACTGGGTCAGCTCCAGTCCCTCGGGTTACACGCACAGGTAGGCACTAGCTGTGGTGCTAGTAGCAGAGTTTGTAGTACAAACACCAGGTGTTTGGAAGGAATGCTTAGGTGGCAGTGGTGATGGATTGGGCTAGGGAAACCCCAGAGCTCTGTCTGTGTGCTCTGGCATTAGCCATGAGAAGCCAGGCTGGATAGCCCTGTACTCATGCTTCCTGATAGTAAGTGCAGACGCTTCCCCTGGTAGGCAGGGGTGGGGCAGTTTCCAGGCTCTTGGTTGAATGCCCAAGTCAGGGACTATAGCAGTTCTGTTGCAGCCCTGCCCTGGGATGGGTGAGGCTGTTACCAGTGGTGCCAGCCTAAGCTGGCAATTGGAAAATGTGTACCTCGCACAATTCTCAGCCTTGGCAATGGCAACCCACATTTCATTTGCACCTCAGTCCTGGTGTCAGCTGAGGCTTCACATGTGTCCCAGCCCAGGATAGTTCACAGACTGTTTTGGGCCAGGCTCCAAGATAGTGAGCGATAGTTCCCTAGGACATGGGGCAGTCGGGGTGGGGGGACCCAGTGCAAGCTCCATCTCTGGAGAAGTACCATCCATGGTCTCTAGGCAACAATCCATGTCAGGTTTGCAGCTCACGAAGGTCATCAGGCAGTCCTTCAGGTAGGCTTGCAGAGATAATGCGGACTGCGGGGGGCTCTCACTTACTTTTTTCTCACACTGAGGAGTCTTTCTAGCTTCGCCCTGATCCGGCAGAGCAGGCACCTCACCGTCCTGTCTTCCTATGTTGTGGGTGTTTCCTGTCACTTTTTTTGTTGCATTCCAGTGTTTTCTCTTAGATGTTCTATTCAAGTGTGATTATCTACTCACCACTTTAATTCCTCTTAGTGGAGGAAATGAGTATGAGATGCCCTTTGTCAGCCATCTTAAATCCTAGTTGTTTACTAAAATAGTAGCTGCATATTGGCCTATATTGTATTACAAATATCTATATGCATATATACCTGTTTGCTACCGTTAATAATGCCGTACAAACTCTAAGCTTTTCTAATTTAGTGAAATAGAGAATAAGACAAGGTACACATAACTTGAAAAATGTTTTAAATAACGCGTTAGTTTGATTGGAATCCTGCCTTAAAGTAATTTGTACTGAATGCGTGTTTTTATATGTAAAGTTTATGAAATTGCATGTTTTAATTTCATAAGTACTTTGGTAAAACAATGTTGCTGTTGCAATTTTTAGTGGAATTTACGCCTATAGTCATGGGCATTAGAAAGGACTCTGAGAAAGAGAACCACGTGCATGAATCTTATCAGGAAAACATTTGGTAATAAAATATGTAAAAGAATACGGGAGCGAGGATGGGCCATACAGAGAAACAGAACACTGATAACAGTTACAAAAAGGGCCCCAGCCAATTCCACAGAAAGGTTTAGAGCTGGAGTGGCCTCTCAGAACTGTCACCAATTCTGAGTGGTATGTGGGCCAGGCATTTTAGCTATCTGGGATTTGTCCTGCTCTTTCTCAGTAATATGATCTGAGCTGTCCTTAATGACTGAGTTCTTCTGATTGCCACTCACATGTAATTGACTACAAACCAATCAAATAAATGAAAAGTCTTCTGTATTTAAAACAATGAATCACAATGAATTATCAAGGAAATTTAAAATGACAATTTTTGCTAAAATTCTAGGCCCACCTTTGAACTATTTGTGGTATTTTACTTTACTTATACCACTTTTTCTAAATATCTACTATATGTAAAGAACGCTACAATGAAATACAAAAAAAATCCAAAGTATATAGACTATGAAAGATTGCAAAGCATTGTCCATGGCCCTTGTGCAGGTCTCAGAAGAGACACCTGCTCAAATAACTGTGATGCGTTGTATTCTTAGTCATTTGAGTTGTCATGAATTGTGGGCATCTAAAGAAGAAGATGCCTTGTCTATTTAAAAGCTTCAGAGAAGTTTGTTGAATGTTAACATTTGTTTTTATTCTTAAAGAGTGAACAGAGCTTTGAAAGGCAGAGATGAACATCAACATCATTACAGGCAGAGTGAAGCGCATTAGAAAGAAATAGAAATGCCAGAGTGCAGAGCTTTTTTTGGAAAAAAAACGATTATCCAACTTGATGAGACATCAAACCTGTGAAAAGACACAGCATTTGATCGTTAGAAAGTTAAATGATTGCTCAGTGTTTCAGATGTCAGCCTGACTCACACCCTGAGGGCATGAAGGAGAGAGATGCTATAAGGACAAAACTGCCAAACCCTGTTTGTCCCCTTGTGATGACCAGACTCCCTTGATTCCCCGCTAAGACCAGTGGGGAACAAGCCCCCTACCCTTGAAAAGGAAACCTCTTCTAAGCCTTTTAGTCCCAGCCCCCTGAAGGGTACAGAATCTTAAAGATAAGGAAAAGAGGAAGGGTGGCTTGATGCCAGAGAAAGCCCCTGGGGGAAAGTCCCAAGTTCTTTGGAAACTTTCTCGACTTGTGTTGAACTATTTACCCCCATTTTGCACCCCCCTGAACTGTGTGCCCCCCATCTTGTGATCCATGAATTAATGTAACTTATGACCCATGAGGTAGTATGTACCCCCACCCTAATGCATGTACCCCTTACCTTGTGACCCCTGACTGTGCTGAACTGTGCTAACTGCAATATTTTGGCTTTTGTTCAAGCTTGCTTGCTTCAGCAAAATTTACAGTATATAAACCTCTTGAATTTACCATTCAAGGCTGCTTGTTGGCCCTAGTAACAGCCCCCTGTGGGTGCACCTGCACCTGTATTAAATTCCTAATAAATTCCTATTGATTATGGCATCAGAAGTGGGGTCCGATTTTCTCTCTCAGCTGAGCGAATTACAACACCCTCTCTTGCTCTCAGGATCTGCAGCCAGCTAACCAATAGTCCTGTCTATTCTGGCTCCCAAATGCATTTCTAGCCTGACCACTTCTTTGACTACCACAAGCATAATTTTAGCCCTCGTGCTCTGTATTGCAGCAGGAACCTCTTGCCTGCCTATAATTCATTCTCTAAACAACAGGCAAAGCCATCTTTTAAAAACATAAATAAAATACTTTCACTCTTTGTTCTAATGGCTTCTAGTGACTTTCCATGAACCAAGATGAAGAACCAAAATTTTGACAAATCTGTGTCTTGCCTACCTTCTAGTTCTCCTCTCTCAAAATCTTTTCTTCTGGTCTCTAATCTTGCCAAGGGTTTATAACTTACAGATTTGTAACATTTAGGGCCTCTGTTGTTCTCATTCCTGAGCACTGGTGGTCACACAGCTGCTGCCTTCTCATCCCATTTTTTTTGGTCTACAGTATCGCTTTCTCAGAGAAGCATTTGCTAAGTGAGCATTTAAAATAATTCTGTTATGATCATTCTCAATCACCTTGCATTTTCATGGCAATTTTTTGGACATTTATTAACTGCCTTCTTCCAGTAGAATGCAAGCTGCATGGAGGGAAAAAATGAGGTTATCTTGCTCTGTTCTATGTCAACAGCATCCAGAGTGGAACATTAATTTTTTATGGAAGCCACATACTATTAGCAAACAGAGTAAAAATAATTATAAAATACCTATCCAATTCATATACTTCATACAATTTAAGAAATTGAAACCCTGATCTGGACAATTCTCTTAATAAATAACCTTTTCAAAATAAATTTCTCTCCCTACAGTATCCTGAAGTTAATTTTAATGTACTCACGAGTATTAAGTAATTATAAAGATCATATGACAATTAAATTCTTTAACAAAAGTGTGGGTTTTTTTTTTTTTTCAGAGTCTTCTTTGAAGGATGTAGCAATTATGTTAAGGAGACAAAGTTTAGAGAGAGAAAAAAACAAACACAGCAAAATCATCTAATTAATTAAAGTAAATTTAAGGAAATCCTCTTAAAATGTCCAATAAGCTTGAAAAGAATTATATATTAGTGAAAAATATGTCACTTTACATAATGAATGAACATAATAGAGAAATAACACTCAAATAAATACAGGGGAAAAAAATCATCAAACTAAAATGAGCAGTGCCCACCCAAGCTCCAACAAAAGTCTATTCTAATTTAGTATACAATCACGTAGAGTCCAAAAATGTTTCTAAAGAATCTTTGAAACAAGTTGTATATCTGTTCTGATTCAAAATAATTTCATTGACACTAATTGTTTTCATCTTAAATCTGTGCTAACCATGCAAATTTGGAATTATCTCCCTTCTACTTTGCCTCTTTTTTTAAGGTAATGATCCAAAGAGTTATTTCTGCAGACCTAAGTATTCCAGTACCTGTGAAACTTATATATCTCATTGTAAATTAATATATTGGCATCAGGCTTATATGCCTAATTAATGTAAATCTACTTCTAAGAGATGAATTTTTTTTTCCTCTAGTGCTGACAAAATCAGTTTTCTATGCCAGAAGGCAAGATCCAGGGCTTGGCAGACCCACCCTGGTAATGAACGCTACCTTTGTGAGGCTTTGGGGAGACACTCGGAAGGTCTTTGCCTGGGAGAACATTGATGTTTGCTGAATGAGTCACAGCATTTTCTTATTTTAATATCTACAGTGTCTGTTCTTTAAACAAATCACCTTTTAATTATAGAAAAAAAGGAATGTATTTTAAATAATCTCTTAAAAGTTTGTTCCTGTTATTCATATAGTTCATAATACAAAGTAAGGAAAAGTTTCATTTTTATTTATTAATTTGCTGATTTATTCATTCAATGAACAAACACGGTTCTATTTACATTCTAGTACAAAACAGACACATTCCTAGTACTCATAGAGTTTTATAAGTCAGTTGGATAGTGGTTATTAAAGTAATAACACAAGTAAATTTTAATTAATTTTGATAAGTGTCATACAAAATAATTACTGGGAAGATTAGGAATATTTTAGACTCCAGGAACTGAAATTTAAAAACCTTTGAAGCGGGAAAGAGTATAGCATATTTGAAGAACTGAAGCAACACGGCTAAAATGCAGAAACTGGGGGGAGGATACAGGTAAAGTGGCTCTTACGCATGGGAGAATGAGACATAAATTTGAAAAATTTAGGAACATGTGGAGTTATAGCACAGCAAATGCTTTGACTTTCCTGATTTTCCTCTTCTCACTTATGTACTACTTAAAATTGTGGAAGACAAAGATACTCATGTCCTAATATTCAAAACCTATGACTATCTTACCTCACATGACAAAATGGGCTTGCAGATGTGATGAAACTAATGGTCTTGGACAGGGAAATTTTCTTGGATTATCCAGATGGACTGGGTGATATCACAAGAGTCTGTTTATGACAGAGGCAAAGAGAGTCGAAGAGACAGGACATGGGACAAAAGACGGAGAGGTTTCTGTGATGGTCCCTGAAAGTGGAAAGGGCCACATGCAAAGTAGAGCAGGCATCTATTAGAAGCTTGGGAAGGCCAATGAACCCATAGTTCTCTCAAACCTCCATAAAGAGTAAGACCTCCTAATGCTGTGAGTAATTTGGACTTGTAACACACAAGACAATAAGATAATAAATCTGTGTTAAATTCATTATATCTTTAATAGTATGGTGCCATGGGGTAGAAAACTAGTACAATATCACCTGGTTTAATGTCTGTCTGTATGTTAAAAATGGAATGCTTTATATTATTTAAAATAAACTAGAATGTTTGCTCCCTGGGGAACGTAACATGTCGTAGGCAATAACTATGCCTCGTATCATGTAATTTACTACATACTCTATTTAATGTAATCAGTTGAAACATTTGAAACTTTAATCATTTAAACATTTTAAAACTTAAAATGTGTTCAAGCTACTGATCTGCCTCAAAACTCATTATTAGTTCTTATTCTTCTTACTTCTTTTAAAACTTTTATCCATTGTACCGGTTCTGTCTAAGGAGCTTCACACAGACAAGAATGCAGGCCTTCTTTCAATTTTTATTCTTTTTTCTTTTCTTTTTTTTGTCATTATTTTTGAGGGCAAAATGTGTTTTGGAGACAAGGCAACCAAAGCCTTGTCCTGCTTTTGGAATCTGACAAAATGTATTTGACTTAGATTTTCTTCTGCAAGATGTATGAGTTGAAATCAGTCCATTGAATTGTTTTAGCTTCCTTATTTAGCAAACACAATGTATTTTTTTCACAGATTTTGAAAGTACAGACACTGTACCTGTATCCTCCCCCCATATGATTATGAAATAATATGATACATTTAAAATAAATGTACAAAGTGCCTGGCACACAGATGGTGTTGAATCATCTGTTACTGTATTATTCTTCCTCCTCTCTTCAACTCATGACTCATGTATCAAGGGGGCTTCTCTAGACAGGCTCTCCTAGACAACTGAACCTGAGACTGTTTTAGGTACCTGAAAACAGAGACAAAGCCAGAAAGCGAGTATACACGAATGCCAAAATTTGAATATCCAACTCAGGCCTGGAGAAGAGACATTTTACAGAGAATATCTGATGTGCCCCTGAGTTTTACACTGTTGATGGACTGATAATCCTTCCAGCACCATTAACATTGTCATTTTACATTTCACAGTCAGAGCTGTCCGTTCGTTGCAATATCACAAGACAGTCACTTTAAATGTCAGCCTCACCTCCCGTTTCTCTGACAAGTCTCTAAAATGAAACAACTTTCAGAGTGATAGGGACTCACCCAGATTAATGTGCCTGACACCGAATTGGTGCCAAATAAATATTGTATGAGTCACGGCATAAAGGGTTGAAGATGTAAAGAACAGTGGATTTGTAACGCCATCCATGTCAAATGTTTCCTAGTTAACATCACTTCTGCGAAAATTCAGCAGACATAAAAGAATTATTCTCTCTTCTTTGCTCTATGTGTGCATGTGTGTACTTGTCGCCTTTTTTAATTAATAGTAGACAAAAGTAAGATGTGTATTGATCTTTCAAATGCTCATTTATTTCAGTGAAGAGAGAAAAAAAATCGCTATTGGAATTTTTATGGGCCTTTGGTAACTCAGCATCCTGACAATGCCAGCAATCTTAGGCCTGAGGGTAAAGGAAAGAGTTGCACTAGGAGTTGTTACTTTCTTAAAGCAAACATAACAGGTACATGCCTAATAAGCTATTCTAACCCAAATCTGACTTAACAAGGATTCAGACCATCTGTATCACAACTTGCTCTATGATACCTCACTCCTGGTGTAGAAAAAATATGATGTGCCTTGGTAGCTTCTGGAACCATGCCTCTCTCAGTAAAATACTTGTTTTGTATACATTTTTATAATGACTAAAACTGAATAATATTGTACCTTTTAATGCAAACTATCTCTCTCAAACAACTATAATTATAAATAGTTTATCACAAATATAAGTTTTATATTTCGGAGACCATTGGATTTTGCTTGCCACAGACTCTCGATGCCAAAATTTTACTGATGTAAAGGCAATAAAATTGCAATTTAAAAGAAACTGGCATGCATTCCAGGCTTCATCATCACCTAATCTTTATTTATGTTTTTGCAACTGGCAGTCATCAAGGAGTAAAACTGCACCATGCAGATATGACTGCATCCACAATGCAACCCAGGGCCGGAGATTTATAATAGGCAATAAATCTGATTTATTAAACAAACTCTGTTACTGTTACACCGGGGAAAGAGCTATTATAGGACCCTTTACATTGTAAGAATTTATAATTATCATTTCTTCTTAAGAATAGAACCACATTTTTATAAAATAGTCACTAGACTGGCATGCTGGGCTGTTGTAAAACTGATAATGAGTTGAAAATTAACACTGTCAGCAGTGTGCTCTCCAAAAAGGCATGCACGCCATTTGAATCTGAGACAATAATAAAACAATCCTCTTCTTCTTTCAGAAGGAGGTTGCTATTTAATTTCTAGAAAATATTCCTAGAACTAGTATGAAGCGTTAGAAGATTAAGTCTTTTGTATTTGAGGGGTAAAATAAGTGCCTAAAAGTAAACAACAGGAATTTAAAGACAAATCTATTATGCATTCAATACAGAGGAAAATAAGAACATATTTTTTTAAATTTTGTGAAACCAAAATCTTTCATCTATAGCTGATCATATTCTTTCCTAATAAGGAAGTTACATAAAGGAGGTTGGGAAACTGACATATGCATGATGGAAACATACAGGCACATTCAGATGATTCTTTTCCTATAAAATTGTTGAGAGAATACAACAAAGTAAACTATTGATACCTTCATTGGTATAGTTTTGAACTTTAACTAGGTTCATCTTGCTTTCATGTTGCGTGAATGTCGCATGTAGGGGTGCGTGATGTGGTGCAGCAGAGATAAGACTTTCTGAGAAATGTTGGCAGCACAGTAGAGATAAGACTTGCTAGGAAATATTGAGAGAATAAGGGACTGAAAGCTCTCTCTGGCAATCCAACAAAGTTCTTTATTCTACCAAGGCTTATATAGACTATACTGCACATACTATACTGCACATACAGACAATTAATTAAAGTGACTTCTACCTCCTGACACAGGCCCAGCACGTCCCGACACCACCAAGGAGTCTGTTGATTAGCCAAAAACCATCCCACTAACTTTACTTGTAAGTATTCTTAAACCTTATAATGAAAACAAGACCATAAAATAAGGTTCTGGGAGAATAAGCTGATTGAATGCTTGATCTTTAAGAGACCATCTGCAGGCAGGTATCCATCCTAGGGAGTACTCTGGAAATTCCCGAGATATACTGGTACCTGCTTGCAGGCCAGCCCCCCAAAGGCTTGGCCCTGAATCATTTCCACATAACAAGGTCTTGAGCCAAGTAGGGAGTTCTATCCAGGTATTTCTACATTCTAACTCACAAAAGACTTCAAGCTTGCTCTCACAAAATGGAACTGTTTAAAGATTTACTTATAAACTTTCCACCTATACTTTTACATGCTCAAAAGGAAGTTACTAATGGAAAGCAAGCTTATTTTTGGTATGTAGTATAAGAAATCTCTTTTCTCTGTGCAACACATTTCATTTTGGGGATTTCAATGTGACCTTACCCTTTCCTGGCAACTGGGATGAGTTTGTGGACAAAACCTTACCAAAGAGATTTAGGTAATCATGCTAGTCATATTAATTAGTCAGAGTTAGTTGGATAAGATACAGAAATAGCCACAGAGAAAGCTCTTCTAGATTTTAGGTCCATAATATTAAGGAGATGACTCTCCTGCAGTGATAGATTGAATATTCGTCCAAACTTCTTAATTCCTCCCAAGGTAGGGGTCAGGCAGTAGGGATCCTACGGCTTAGGATACCTTGAGTGCTCCCTTTTTCCTTTTGTGTTCCACAGTGTCAGTTGTTACATGGGTCTCAGGAGGTTGAGGTAGTCTAGAACCACTTAGTAAACAGTACTAGATCACCCATGACCAGCCACCACAGCCTGGAGTAGACCTAACCTAGCCAACTAACCAATTAAACAGCATATTTATAAGATGAATATCATAACAGTGGAAGTGGAAAATTTGTAGTCAAATTTTTTTTTTTAGAGACAGAGTCTCACTTTGTCACCCTCGGTAGAGTGCTGTGGCATCACAGCTCACAGCCACCTCCAGCTCTTAGACTTAGGTGATTTTCTTGTCTCAGCCTCCCAGGTAGGTGGATGGGCCAGTGCCCTACTTACCAAGCCATAAGCGCTGCCCTGTAGTCAAATTTTTGATACAGTAACAAAATTGCACAGGTAAAAATGTGAGATGAGGTGAAAGAGAGAAACATAAATGAAGAAGATAACACTTCATCTATAGAAGAAATGAAGGACAATTACTGGGAGAAATTAAGGGGAAGAAGTTACAATTTACTGAGATGGAGATGAAAAGTTTGGGGAAAGAGAAAAAGAAACTAATGGTGTGTTTGTGGGGTGTGTGCGTGTGTGTTGATTATCATATCATAGAGGGGAATATACTATGGTTGGTGTTGAAATCATCAAACTGCACAAAATCACCAAAAACGTGATTATTAGATGGACAGTAGGGCAAAAATGGTCTCTAACATTAACAATTTTGGAAAAAGAAAAAACAATAATCAAAGGAACAAACAGTGAGATGGAAAGAGAATCAGAAAAGTTAGGTTTCCTAGAGGTCAATGGAAGAAAAGTACATCAAGCAGGAGTTTCAAAATGGCCCCTGGATTAAGTGGATGATAACTGAAAATTGACCATAGATTTAATAATTTGGAGGAATGTATAGGCTTTACTACTATAATCTACTATAATCAGAAAGAAAGAGAAAATTTTAAGAATGTATCTAATAATTATTTCAGATATGTTAATCATTAACTAATGTCACTAAAGATATAGATTACTCAGAATTAAAATTTATTGTGAGTAGCTATGAACTATGCATAGTTTTTTTTTTTTTCTTTTTTTTGAGACGGAGCCTCAAGCTATGCCCCTGGGTAGAGTGCCATGGCATCACAGCTCATAGCAACCTCCAACTCCTGGGCTCAAGTGAGTCTCCTGCCTCCGCCTCCCAAGTAGCTGGGACCACAGGTGCCCGCCACAACGCCC
>CAUYQV010152606.1:0-12154 GCA_963574575.1 Galagoides demidoff
CCTGTGGTCCCAGCTACTTGGGAGGTGGAGGCAGGAGACTCGCTTGAGCCCAGGAGTTGGAGGTTGCTATGAGCTGTGATGCCATGGCACTCTACCCAGGGGGATAGCTTGAGGCTCCGTCTCAAAAAAATAAATAAATAAATAAATAAAATAAAATGTTTTATACAACAGAAATAACTGAATTTCCTCATCAGTTGCATCATTACCAGATCTATAGAGGATTAAACATAATACTTACTACAACAGTCACCAATATCATAACTCATCTGAGGGATTACTGAGAACAAGACATTCTCCTGGCAAGCCTGGAAATCTCCTGTGACTTGGAAGGCAAGCTACCAAGTAACTCAGTAATCCTGAAGGAGCAAAGTTCAGTCCTGTAGTAGTAAGGCTAAGGTTAAACATTAAGCATTTTATGACAGTTCCTTAATGGATTAGTGGAGAAAAATTGCATTTAGTATTTTAGGGATCATTGCCTTACCACTGTTGAAGATCATTTCCTTGAGTACATACTTTCTTGACACCTACAAGATCATGTCCCCGAGCATGCAGCCCCTGCACGTCTTTACTTAGTAATCTTTCTGCCTATTATGTATCTTCTCAGTGAAAGGACTCTGCGAGAAGTGGTCAGGGCTATCCTGCACCTATGGTTAGCCTCACCTCTTGCAGTGTGTACTGTCAATATGTGTCTTGCATGATCATTTATGCAGTCACAACACAGATCTTTCAGTATGGACATTTTAAGTCATATCTTGACACACAGTCAATTGTTTCTTCTGTACTTTCTTGAACAACTGTAAGATAAAGTGCTTTATCTTCAAGTATTTTATGGGAAGAACTCTGACAAGTACAGGTTTTTGATTAACTTTAAGATCCTACCATGGAACTGAATAAAAATTCACAGAACTCCAATGAAGACACTGACTAGTTCATAGAACTGCTGACCTAACATTAAGCGAAATTTAAAACCGCTAACCTAACATCAAGCAAAACAAAAATTAATTAAAGACCAAGGAAATTACTTGGCATATTTTCGTGCCAAATCAACCAGTACTGAAATGGTTAAAATGTGCAATTTGAATTAACTCCTTAAGAAAGAAAAAGTCCAATTACTGATGATAGCCTATTTAATTAATAGTGTGCTGCACCTGATTGGTAAAACCAAAATCAATATGTGAAAAGAAGTGAATCCAATGTTCAGTGTGGACTCATGAAGGGCCTGGATTGCTGCCTGGTCCTTCCTGAGTCTTTAAAGCTTTCCTTACTAAAAAGTCAGGCCCTCCATGGCTGATCAAGAAAGAGATTAAACAACTCAAATTATGAAAATACTATTGACATATTGACTATTCTAAAATGACTGAAATGGTTTATAACCAATATTTGGCTAGTCAAATCTATACTTCTGGTAAAACAGTATAAAACTCAGGTGTTAGATTTTTCAACACCTGCTGGATTATTGGAACACTTAAAAATGGATTTCATTCAACTGTTCCTTCAATACATGTTTTCTAGTTGTGTAGAAGTTTTCTTATACAGGAAGGTCAATCATAAGAATAACTAAACAGTTAATTTAAAACATGTTTCCCTTATGGACATTCCTGGAGAAATCTTCTAGGTAATCATTTCACCGGACAAATTATAAAACAGTTAAATGAATTAGCTTGATAAAAAGTATTACCCATTGATGGCTTCAGATTTACCCCTTATGAAATAATTACTGTAAAGCCTATTCCCCTGGTAATAGCACCTTAAGTATCTGCCATGTATCACTCTGATGTGATTTACTAGCAAGACGTAAATACATTATGCCAAATCATATTTCATCAGCTAAAAGAAGCTCTTTGTAACCCATCAACTGATAATAAGCATACCTTTAATGGAGATTTGTTCTTTTGGAAAGATTGTTCTCGAACTGCATTGGAAGACACCATACTAATTTATTCTATACAGCAAAAGTTCAGGGCTTAAAGTCTTGCGGCCACATCTCTTAACTCAAAAGGGAGGGCACTTGCAGACTCCTGGCCCTGTAAACCTGTTAGAAACTTTCAGATAAAGAGGACCACTGAAGTTTTCCTCAGAAGTAGATGACATTCTGGCCATGGACGCCTTTCCCAAGATTGTGAATCAAGACTTCTCTACCACCATGGAAGTCTTTACATTTTTTTCTTTCTTATATTTTCTATTCTCCTAATATTTTCCCTTTCCTTAGAAGAAATCAAAGGGACTGTGGATCTTAGAATTGCTATAGCATAAACCATAGCAGGAAACCAGAACAATTGTTGAGTTTGTGGGTGATAGCGGAATAGTGGAAACAATTCCACTATGCCAATGCCTCTCTGTGAGTCACCTTGAACCCCAAAAAGAAAACTACAAAATTATACCACTACAGTCACTGCTAATTGCTTTCTATACTCACTGGAAATATGATCTTGACATTCACAGTAAATAATCTGGTTGCTAGCAAATACAGAAAGCCTATCTGAGTGATTCCAGCAAAAGGTTATTTTGGGCTTCCAAGCATCGCTTATGTAAAACCTTGTAGCTACTTATGTGAGTAGGGGTAATTACTTGTATAATATTCCTGTATTAAATTCAGTAAGATCCCTGTCGAGTGTGGTTATGCATCATTACAGCATGCTCTGAAAGGAACCCTGAAGTTAAGTCTCCCGGGGCAAGACCCTGTTCAAGAGTTTGAGCAGACGGTAGGGATGAACAAATTTAACCGGCTCCTGCTCAACCACCACTAGGTGGCCTTCTTTTCCAGCCTCCAAAGGCCTATATTGGTCTGTGGAGACATTGTTTGCTCTTCTGAGCCCTCCTCCCTGGTTTGGATTTGGCTATTTAGCCTACCTCACGCTCATCTTCCAAATGGCTTTTCCTAAAGTTTCCATAATAACTCTTATAATAAGAAGCCAAAACAGTTAATAGGTGAAATTAACACAATCACAAAAGAGTTGAAGATAAGTTAGTTTTCACTGAGAAAAGTTTCCAATGGAGTTGCTAGAGACTCAGTCCTGGCAGGAGTGGGGTGTTTATTGTATGAAATTATGAAATTTGAAGCTAATTAGTAAGTTGTGAAAAATCTTGGATTTTGTAGCCAATCAGATCTCTCAGAGGTTCAAATGGATAGTCTCTACTCTCTAAAAGGTGCATAAGGATATTCATGTTTAAAAAAAAATTTAATAGAACATCACATAGTTTTAGATACCCTCTTTTCCCATGTTGAATTGCTGGTGTATGGTGTTGAAGAAAATCAAATGTTGCACTTATTTTTTCCCTGATTTTACTACTACAGAAAGCTTATTGCCTGATACTGCTGTTTCTCTGGACATTGCTATTCAATACATTAAGGATATTTCTCAGGGGAAAGAAACATATGATGTGTTTATGAGAGCAGCTAATACCTGGTTAACAGGCATCTAAATGGCAGATGGCAAGCTTTGCTATTCCAGTGTTTTCTGATCTGTGTGTTTCTTTTAGTGAGTTGCCAGGTTACTATGACTCGTGTTACCACGCCAATTGCAAAAATAGATACTTCTCTACATCAGACCATTTTTCAACCAATTACAGTTCTTAATCACCATCTTGCCCCAAAGACCACAACCAATTGGATTGTTAACTGTTTGCATAGCCTGAATTTTAAATTGTTTGATCAGCTCTGTCGGTGGACACTCCTGCTAAGAAATATACTCTACTTTTTATCTCATTGTCTCCCTTACAGCCATGATAATAGTCTCTCTAATGTGTTGTAATTCCTTAAGGGTCTTAAACACTCAAATGTAGGTATCCCCAGTATGTCAAATGATCACTATGATTAGAATAACAAAAACATGAAAAATATAAAGAACTACTCTACTAATTTGACATTGTGAATTGAGAATTCCATGATGAGATCAAAAAAAACATTATGATAGCCATAGAAAGAAGTTCCTGAGGTTTTGGTTAGTTTCTCAAAATTGAAAGGGTGACCCAAAGGGGAGTATTATTAAATTAAATTAAATTAGACCTAAAGCTTTTCCTTTAACACCATGTGGTGTAAGAAAGCTTAGCCGTGTTCAAAAGTACATTACATGAAAGAGGTTCTGAGTCAGGATTATTAGACTTTTAAGCACACATTGGTTAGATGTATGTGTCACGTCAGTAATTATCTTTATAATAAATGTACATAGAGTTTTACAAAAGAATCCACAAGACATCTTCAAAGGTGTTTTGCATCTTTTTTGCATTTGCTTGGCAGACCCTGTACAGGAATAACTTAACTATAGCGTATTTGGCATGCCATTACATATCATAGTGTGTGATTAGGGGGAACAAATGAGTATTCTCTGCACTATTTTCAGTGTTTATATTTAGCCATTGGATAAAGAAAAATATATAACAATGCACATAGTCATAGCATGTACTCAGCTACACACTGTGGTCCAAACTGTGCATAGCAAATAGTTGTCTACTTCCTTCTTTCTTCACTGCCTGTATTTCTACTTCAAACTTATTATTGCTGCTATTCTCACTTTAAAATGTTACTATAACATTCATCTCTCTAATTCCAGTCACTCCATCAAGGAGCGAATCAATCACTGCACCCCACATCTATTACCACCAGAGTCATCTTACTTTTGCCCAGTTTTGAGAGACTTCAAGTGTACTTTTATATCTTCTTGCTTGGGAAACTAAGAATAGACCCACAACCTGCCGTTGGAAGCTTTTCACCACAAGGACTTCATTTACTGTTCCTGTTTTATCTCTTGAGATTTTCCCTTTTGCAACGTTCTCTTTGGTTTCTTACTTCTCAACATAGCCTGCACTTTGTTCTTTATTACCTGGATTGTATACCTTTCATTGGACTTGAAGATTGCTTTTTCTCACCTCGCCTTTTGAAGTTTAACCAATTCTTACTTTGCACTCAATTGGCACAAAGCCCAAGAATCTCAGAGTGGAGTAAAATATTGACTTGAGTTTAAAGCTTCCATTTCACAGTGTGAGACATGAATAGAGTATCACCATTTCACAGCAGTTGGAGAAAAGCACCTGGAACATAGTAGTTAATAAATATTGCCAGTTGCTTAGTATTCCCACCAATAACCATTAAATGATAAATTCTATCTTTACATTCTTTTTAATTTTCTCATTATTGTTCCTCTTTCCCATTCTCCCACCTGCTCCCTAACTTAGTTTTATTATGGATAACAAATGAGAGTAGATTCTGTTTGTTTAGCGTGTCTATTTCAATTCAACACTGATGGATGATCAACAGTTCAACATTAGTCAGGATCTGGACACAGAACATCTTGGTTTCAATCTCATTGGCTCTTTGTCATTCATAAATCCTCCTTGAAATTCTTGCCTTCAATTTCCTGAGGCAGGAAATAGAAAGTATCAGACTTAACTGGCAAAGATCTTAGATTAATTTAACAGAGGTGATACATACAAAATGCCTGGAGCAGTGTAGGTGGTCAATTGACATTTATAGAAAATAATTAGCCAGCAGAAACAGATATCTATGTTCTTCATTGCATCATCACACTGAATTGTTGTGCAATTCATGTCATTGTGCAATTGTGTGATTTGCAAACAGTATAGACCTGTAGTAGGCAAAGTGAGTAAAATTTAATAGAAGAATAACTGAGCATGTTATTTGAGATGTTCTAGTTTTTAGATATTCTTTTGGCATTATTGCCAATGTTTCTACAGGCAAATCCCTTATTTTCTGTCTCTTAATTTCCTTATCTAATAATCAAAAGGATTATATTAAATTGTCTCTAATATCTCATATAATGCTAAGATTCTACAGGTATAATTCTTTAAATACACACCCTGCTTAACTCTAGAAATGACTCAAGACACCCAATATTTAAGACATAATAAGATAATAGAAAAAATTAGTGATAAATGAGCAAACATGAGACTTATGCAATTTGTTGCCTCTATGCACTGGCACCTTGTGTTCTTTGATTCAAAGTTTATAAACACCTACAATTTGTCACATACACTGATAGATGCTGTGGTTAAAATAAACAAACCATAGTTCCTAACCTTGAAAAGCTCAGTTTAGTGAGTGAGAAATTCTTCAAACAGATCTTAATTTTAAGACATAATCACTGTTGGGCAGTGCCTGTGGCTCAAAGAGTAGGGCACTGGCCCCATATACAGGAGATGGTGGGTTGAAACCTACCCTGGCCAAAAAAAAAAAAAAAAAAGACATAATCACTGCAATCATTGCTTGATGGAAATATTGAGAAAAAGCCAGTAATCAAGACAGAAAAGAATGTTCAGGGAAAAAACTTCTTAGAAAAGATAAGGAGATGTTAGGGAGAGATGCTCAAAGAATATAAAATTTCAGTTAGACTAGAGAAATAAATCCAAGATATCCAAGGTACACGTGATGACTACAGTTATTAACAATGTGCTTTATGTTGAAAAGCACTAGGAGAGTAGATCTTAAGTGTTATCAGCACAAGAAAATGATAGGTATGTTAAGTAATGAATACAAGTAGATTCATCAGTTCAATGGACACATTCCATTCGGTATCCATATTTCAAAATATTATGGTATACATGATATTTATATACAACTTTCATTTATAAATTATAAAAAAAATATTTTAAAGAAAAGGGACCTATGTGGGAAACAAAGTTTGTGTGCTAAGAACATACCACGCAGAAAGAAAAGGAAAAAAAAAAAAAGGCAGACAGGCCTAAATTAGCTGGGTAAATGCAGAGCAACTTTAAGGAATTCATTCTAAGAATGAGGCAGCTAAACAGTGCCAAGTGAGGCCATGGAGTTAGAGACTGGCCTGGAAATAAAGGCCTTCTGGTCTCCAGAAGGTAGCTCAAAGCTTATTTTGTGGATAAAATGCAAAAGAGCTTTCAGTGTGGCCTGATTTATATTTTAGGAACAATTTATTTAGGTGAAACGCAGAGCATGAAAAGAAAGGGATAAAATTTCATGACTAGAAATTGTTGCAAACACTTGTATAAACTCATGATCACAAAAACAACAGCTAATAATTTGATGACATTAAGCATTTTCTAAGTGCTTTTACATATAATAGTAACTAATTTGTAAATGGAGAATGTTAAAAAGAAATGTAAGCATACAAATAGAAACATAGTTCTCCCATTACATGGCATTATTATAGAAATTAGTAAAAAATGTTTTCACAGTTTCTCTAAAGACAAGAATAAGGGTGGAGCAAATTACTTTGATAAATTCAACCAACCTGAGAATTTAATCCTTGGCCTTTCAGGGACAAAAGGGAATAGACAGCTGTCACATGGGATCAAGTGTGCCTTGACCACTCTCTGGGAATGCTTAGCTCCTGATAGTATTACAGTATCAGTTTCAGTTCACAAATATATTTACAAAAACAAAACTTTGGGTGTACTTTTTTTTTCTTTAAGAATAGAGTCTCACTCAATCGCCCTTGGTAGAGTGCTGTGGCATCACAGCTCACAACAACCTCCAACTCCTGGGTTTAGCCGATTCTCTTATCTCAGCCTCCGAGTAACTGGGAATACAGGTGCCCACCAGAATACCTGGGTATTTTTTGCTGCAGTTTGGCCAGGGCCAGGTTCGAACCCGCCACTCTCAGTATATGAGACCGGCGCCCTACCCACTGAGCCACAGGCACCGCCCTGGATATACTTTTTATATATCTTGTTTAATAAAAAAAAAAAGAAAAAAATACTCTGTAGTATTGGTGAAAGAGGAAATTATAAGTTAACAAGTTTTAAGTAGAGTTTTATTCTGTTTTGATCAAGGGGTAGAATGTAAAATTTCTAGAGAAGCAGACAGATTGCCTATATTGACAATGTCAGTTAGATTTTTTGCATTTCTATGTAAGTTGACAATTTTGTCTTTCTGGCAAGAGAGTGATACAAAAACACAAGGAGTGACTTCTAAGGAAGGAGTGGAGGCTAGCAGCTTCTTTAGCAGCATTTTCTAAATGTTCTAACTCTCAACCCTTATGCCACTTTATTTTTGTACAATATATAATGGTGTGAAATTAATATTTATTATTTAAAATTTCTTCTTCACACTGGTGACCTCTTTTCATTTGCTGCCTCATCATCCTGCTTAGTCTCTAAAATTATATTTTGGCATTTAATGTTTAGCTTTTTCTCTCTTTTCTTCCATCTATTTTTCTTTTGTATATATTCATGGGGCTTAAGTGCAAATTTGTTACAATGACACATTGCACTGTGATGAAGTCAGGGCCTTCAGTGCATCCATCACTAGAGCAGCACATTATGCCCATAAGCAACTTCCCAACATGCACCCCTCCCAAGGCTCCCCTTACGGAGACTCCATTGCCCATCAACACTCTTCTCCCATAAACACTCATTAATTAGCTAACACTCAAAAGTGAGAAAATGTGGCATTTGTATTTATATGTCTGAATTATTTTCTTAAGATAATGGCATCCAGGTCCATCCATGTTGATAGAAAATGCATGATTTCATTCCTTTTTACAGGTGAATAGTGCTTCATTATGTATATATACCATATTTTCTTTATTCACTCTTCCCATGATTGAAACAAGTTGATTCCATATCTCTGCTATTTTGAATAGTGCTCTGATAAACATACAAAGTTGAGGTATCTTTTTTATATATTATATCATCTCTTTACACTATCTTGTTTTGGATACCATCTATCCCAAAAGCTTTATTGCCCCTTCTATTTGTATCAGTCCAAATATGCTAAGTTATACCCTAGAAATAAACAAGCCAAAATTGTGGGGTCTACAGTAATATAGGCTTATTCCCCTTGCAGCACTTGCCCAATAAAAGTCCACACAAATAGTCATTGTAATGGGCATTAAGAGTGGAGTCAGGTGGGACAAGGAGAGGCTGTAGACTCTGCTCACTGTAGTGTTTGCACTCTAAAACTTGGGTGAATTCCATGGCAAATGTCGTTGGTTGATATGAAAAAGGAAAAGAAACTGGAACCAAGTAGAAAATGGCTCTCAAAGCATTTCCCAGAAAAGGCATGTTACTCTTCCTTAAGTTGCTTTGGGTAAAGCAAATCATGTGGCCAAGCCTATTCCCAATGGGGAGAAATATGATCCTTCCCAGTGACTATACAAGACAATTTGCCCATATTTCAATGATACTCAGCCTTTTATTTTTGTTTAATCTTATTTCCCAGTTCCAGTCTCATCTTTTCTATTGGCAACTGAATTGGACCCTTTCAATATTACATCAGTGCCTCACTCACCCATTATGTCAAAACCAATTCATAATCCCCCGTACACACACACAAAGCCAGCCAGTCTTCCACTTTCATGTATTCAATGGTTTCAGAATAATTTTTATCTCTTTGACTATTTTTTCCCTATTACTTTTTTCCCCTATTTCTTTAGTTCAGGCAGCCTATCTGATGTGCTATTCTCTACTTAATAATTCACAATGTAGCCTGTTGTAGTGAGTTTTGACTGTGCTGTTTTCTTCACTCAGAAGACTTTAGTGGCTCCCATTGCCTTAAAAACATGATTCAAACTCTTTGATCTGAAGTGTAAGACTAGCTGTGGGTCGCCAGCCTCCTTCTATTTTCCCGTACTTCCATATAGTCATACTTCATTTCATCACAATTAAACAGTCCTCACCCTCCGAACACAAAACATGATTCATATTTTTTAATATTTGTGTTTCTTATCCTCTCTTTCCTACATAATTTATAATGTAATTTGTATTATTTTTCATTCTTCAGGACGAATTCTGTGCATAGTAGATTCTCAATACATATTTATGAAGGAGAAGAAAAAACCATGCTATTTTTATGTGAGCGTTACCAACTGCCTAAAAATTTTCAAGCTACTTTCAAAACATTATCTCATGTAGTCATTACTTCAACTTTATGAGGTGACTACAATTATCCTCATTTTATACATGAAGAAAACTGTGGCTTTAAAAAAAAAAAGGATTAAGAAGAAGGGCCAGATTCAAACTTTGTTGAAGCCGGTCTACATTTTCTTTTTAATATTCACAAATGTGTTGTAAGTACCATCCATCTTGGGCATTTATAACTTTAACCAGATCACAGATCTCTCTTTTAAATTTAAGAATTTTATAAGAATGGAGTTAATCAATTCTGTATGTTGTACTACTTGCCTTAAATAAGATTAGTTCCCAGGACAAATAGGAAGGTGGTCCTCAAACTCCTTGCTTTAAATATGTGTACCTCTTGGGTCTATCTAAATCTCCAAAGAAGTGTTTCCAAATTTGTGTTATAATGTTCACTATCAAACATGATGACACTTTCATAACATTAAGGAACCCTCTAATGTTTCTAATATTCTGCATTTGCAGGGACCTCCAGTAACTACATAATGCAAAAAAAAAAAAAAACAAAAGTTCAGTGAATTTTCCTCATATTTTCTAATAATGTAAACAGTGCGTAGAAATGGATTATTTTGAGATATACTTAAATAGCAATTATAAAAAACTTAAGGCTGTCTCCTTCTCTTGCCTTTATTCAAAATGTCACGTATCTCTAGGTATGTCTTAGTTGCATTAAAAAATATCCAAAGAATAATTATAATTCATTAGCAGTCCACTATTTTTCATTTCTCACCTCTTATAGGCCAGTTGTCACTGGAAAAAGCAAGGGTTGTATAAGGTACGAAGGACATTTTTTTCTTTTTCTTCTTTTTTTTTTTATTGACTGGTAACTATGTACATTAATGCACTTCTGGGGTACAGTGTGGGGTTTTCACATGCAATCTGAAATACTTCCATCAAACTGATCAACACAGCCTTCATGTCATTTTCTCAGTTATTGTTTTAAAATATTCTCATTCTTCTCTTAGAGAGATTCACTTGTACCCCTGTAAGATAAACCTCAGAAATGGTCCCTCCAATCCCCCTCCCTCCACCCATTCTCCCCTCCCTCCTCCCTCCCCCTCCCCACATTCTTAGGCTATTTGGTTATAGCTTTCATATAAAAGGTATAAATTAGTTTCATAATAGGGGTGTGTACATTGGATACTTTCTCCTCCATTCTTGTGATACTTTGCTCAGAAGAACATTCTCCAGCTCCATCCATGTGAACATGAAGGATGGAAAGTCTCCATCCTTCTTAATGGCTGCATAGTATTCCATGGTGTACATATACCACAGTTTGTTGATCAATTCATGGATCGATGGGCACTTGGGCTTCTTCCATGACCTGGCAATTATGAATTGGGCTGCAATAAACATCCTGATACCAATGTCTTTGTTGTAATGCGATTTTTGGTCGTCTGGGAATATACCTACTAAAGGAATTGCAGGGTCAAATTGCAGGTCTATTTTTAGTTCTCTGGTCTTGAACTCTTGAGCTCAAGCAAACCACCTGCCTCAGCTTCCCAGAGCGCTGGGATTACAGTTATGAGCCACCTCACTGGGCCACAGCTCTATTTAGAATCACCCAACACTAGAAACAACCTAAAAGTCTTTGGATGGGGGAATGGGTATACAAACTGTGGTACATCCATACTGTAGAATACTTCCCAGTGATAAAAAGAAATGAGCTATGGAAACTTACTGCAACATGAATCCATCTGAAATCCATTATGATAATTAAAAGAACCAGAAAGACTATATGTTGTGGCTCAGCGCCTGTGGCTCAATAGGCTAAGACGCCAGCCACGTACACCTAAGGTGGCGGGTTCGAATCCCCAGCCCGGGCCCGTCTCAAAAAAAAAAAAAAAAAAAAGACTACATGTTGTGTGATTCTGGAAAAGGCGAAATTATAGGGATAGAAAATAAATCACTGGTTACCTGGGACTGAGGGAGAAGGAGGGGTTGACCATCAAGGGGTACAGGGAAATGTTTCAGGGTGATGGAGCTATTCTCTATCTTCATTGTAGTGGTGGCTACAGGTTAGAACCCGTTTGCCAAAACTAACAGGTGAATGAAGAGGCTGTTCACTGAAACAAGGATGCCTGGAGGAAGAAAGGTTCAGGAGTTGTGGAATCAGTAGTTCTTTACAGACATTTTTCTTTCTTTCTTTTTTTTTTTTTTGAGGAAAAGCCTCAAGCTATCCCCCTGGGTAGAGTGCTATGGCATCACAGCTCATAGCAACCTCCAACTCCTGGGCTCAAGCGCGTCTCCTGCCTCTGCCTCCCAAGTAGCTGGGACCACAGGCGCCCACCACAACACCCAGCCATTT
>CAUYQV010152608.1:0-11517 GCA_963574575.1 Galagoides demidoff
AGACGGAGCCTCAAGCTATCCCCCTGGGTAGAGTGCCATGGCATCACAGCTCATAGCAACCTCCAACTCCTGGGCTCAAGCGAGTCTCCTGCCTCTGCCTCCCAGGTAGCTGGGACCACAGGTGCCCGCCACAACGCCCGGCCATTTTTTTTTTTTGGTTGCAGCCATGATTGTTGTTTGACGGGCCCGGGTGGGGATTCAAACCTGCCACCTTAGGTGTATGTGGCTGGCGCCTTAGCCAGTTAAGCCACAGGCGCCGAGCCCAGATTCTGCCTCTTTTAAAAAAAAAAAAAAAAAAAAGGGCAGCGCCTGTGGCTCAAAGGAGTAGGGGGTGGGCCTTATATACTGGAGGTGGTGGGTTCAAACCCAGTGGCGGCCAAAAACTGCAAAAAAAAATTTAAAAAAAAAAAATCTTTTTTTAAAAAGAAAAAAGAAGAATGGTGACTCTGCGAGAGCAAGGACCTTTGTCATTTTAGTTCTCTGGAACTCCAGCACCTAGAAAATTGCCTGACACAGACTCATTGAATGCTTGTGCAGGGATGATGACCGTCCACAGTTACTACTTCTCTGACCTACTCACAGCCCCAAGGTCCCTCCCAATGTCCTCTCTGCCCTAGCTAGGTTCTGGGATGCTTCCATTCTCCATCCTTCCCAAAGAAAGTCTCCCAGCCAGCCAGCATTCCTCTGTCCTCCTTTGAGTGTTTAGTCCTTCTCCCTTATACCAAGGGTCCTCAAACTGATACAGGGCCTGTTCACTGTCCCTCAGACCACTGGAGTGCCAGACTGCGGGCCCAGGACAAGTCAGCTGCTAAGCAGGACGGGCAGCGGGAGGCAAAAACACCCAGCAGGCCAGATAAATGTCCTAGGTGGGCTGCATGTGGCCCGCAGGCTGGTTTCAGGACACTTGCCTTATACCACGCGTTTAGCACTTTGTTTTTTTAAACTACCTTAGACTGAGTTATTGTTACCTCCCCATACTGAATGTAAGTTTCTAAAGGCATCAATTATTCAGCACCTGTAGGGGAAATTTTCAGATATGTATAATTTCCAAAAACTTGAATGTTCACAGTACTAAGGTTTTTTATTTAAACAATTCTGATGGTAAAGACAGATGAACTATTTCCTTGTTGAGCGGATTATAATTTAACTGGTCTAAAAGTCACCTAGATACTTATTAAATGAGTTGTTATTTTCAGGCTCTATTTAAGGTTTATAAAAGATTATCTGAAGCTATTAACTGACTTTAAGAAGTATGCTCTTGGCTCGGCACCTGTGGCTCAAGCAGCTAAGGCGCCAGCCACGTACACCTAAGGTGGCGGGTTCGAATCCCCAGCCCGGGCCCGCCAAATAACAATGATGGCTGCAACCAAAAAATGGCCGGGCGTTGTGGCGGGCGCCTGTGGTCCCAGCTACTTGGGAGGCGGAGGCAGGAGACTCGCTTGAGTCCAGGAGTTGGAGGTTGCTATGAGCTGTGATGCCACAGCACTCTACCCGGGGGGATAGCTTGAGGCTCCGTCTCAAAAAAAAAAAAGAACTATGCATTGATCACCAGCTTTCTTACAAATTTTGTCTTCTTCACTGTCCAGTATAAAACTTTTTGCTGATAGATCACGCATGTAATCCTAGCATTCTGGGAGGCCAAGGCAGGTGGAATGCTTAAGTTCACAAGTTCAAGACCAGCCTAAGCAAAAGCGAGACCCTGTCTCTACTAAAAATAGAAAAACTGAGGCAAGAGGATCACTCAAACCCAAGAGTTGGAGACTGTTGTGAGCTATGACCCACGACATTCTACCCAGGATGACAGCTTGAGACTCTGTCTCAAAAAAAAAAAAAAAGACGGGGGGGGGGGGGCTCGGCTCGGCACCTGTGGCTTAAGTGGCTAAGGTGCCAGTCATGTACTACACCTAAAAGTGGTGGGTTCAAATCCAGCCCGGCCCGCCAAACAACAATGATGGCTACAACCAAACAATAGCCAGGCGCTGTGGTGGGCACCTATGGTCCCAGCTACTCAGGAGGCTGAGGCAGGAGACTCACTTGAGCCCAGGAGTTGGAAGTTGTTGTGAGCTGTGATGCCACCACACTCTACCCAGGGGAACAGCTGGAGGTTCCTGTCTGTCAATAACTCTTCTCTCCTAATTTGCTGTGAATAGTGTTGTCAAACCTAAAGTAAGGGTGAATCAGCAGAGGGAGACTCTGATGCATGAAGGAAGAGGGAGGGAAGAGACTCAGTGCTTATTCTGAGCTTACACAGGTGCTCCATAAATACCGACTGAAAAAGTAAGTCACAAACTCTGTAGATCCTCAGCAGGAAACATGGAAGTAATTGCCAGACATATTTTGAGAGGTAGCACTTAACAGTTACCAAGAGCTCAAAAGCTCCACGAAGCATGTTTCTTTCTATCTCATTTGCTCCTGACAACAACCTCCTGAGGTTAGGTGGCCCTGTGTATCATCAATATTATGACACCCACTTGTAAAGCTAGGTTAACTGTGCCTGAGAAAGGTGACATGACTTGCCAAAAATCACACATCTGGTAAACACCCAAGTGTCCATGTTTTTTATTCCTTCCACTCAGCCATTTTGTATAAAGCCACTGTTGTTTCTTCAGGTTAAAAGAACTTCAGGTAAGCCTGTTATGTAGCGAGAGAGCAGGACAACACATTCTGCTATCACAGTCTACATTGTGTCAGAGCATCTGCCAACCGTCATTGTTTACTGCTAACAAGCAAATTCAATTTCGTTTCTCACAGTAACAAATAGAAGACAAAGATCAAAAAGATGAGAAATACTTCTAGTTTTGGCCTTTCTACTATGCTGTTTTACAAATTACAATCTTCCTGTGGTTCACATTAAAATAACCTGCAACACCTGACACTAACCTCCCCCCTTCTCTCTACCTAGGAGTTTAATCTATCCTATCCAAGAAACTGCTCGTGTTCAATTTTATAGGGGCTGCTCAGACATGTAAAAAGTTAAGGTAGCTCAACACCTGTGGCTCAAGTGGCTAAGGCGCCAGCCACATACACCTAAGGTGGCGGGTTCAAATCCAGCCTGGGCCTGCCAAAACAACAATGATGGCTGCAACCAAAAAGTAGCCGGGCTTTGTGGCAGGCACCTGTGGTCCCAGCTACTTGGGAGGCAGAGGCAGGAGACTCGCTTGATCCCAGGAGTTGGAGGTTGCTCTGAGCTATGATGCCACAGCACTCTACCCAGGGGGATAGCTTGAGACTCTGTCTCAAAAAAAAAAAAAATTTAAGGTGAATGCCAAATAAATTCTAATTAAAAATCCCTAATATACACATATCTTTGGCCACAGCAAAATTGTACACTCAGAGACAATATGAACGGTGTTCTCTTCCTTCCTTACATGTTTGGGTCTTTGCTTGCCCATCAATGAATATTTATTGAGGGCCTACTACATGCCAACCATCTCGGCATTGATCATGAGACTGCAATTGCCACAGCAAAAGTTATTGCTCTTTTTTGCCCATCACTGTGCTGTACGACCTACCAGTGCCCGGCACACTGCAGGGACTCAATAAACATTTGCTGAGTGAAAGCGAAAAAGAGAGGAGTGGGCAAAGAGGGACACAACGTTGTTTGTAAAGAAATCAGGTCTTTGCACTGCCCAAAAACGCCTTATGATCCAGCAGGGAGCTGATGAATTCTGAAAGACTCCACATGTAATGCACAGCTGTAAGCCCAGCAGCTGTCACACAAGGAGCTGAAGTCAGAAGAATTCAGCCTTTTGTTTCTGTCTCATAACCAAAATGAAGTCAGATCTACTGTCAATCCACCTGTCAGCTGTATGTCTTCAACATCTGGCTTTCAGAAGTACGAAGTTAACACTGCCTCTGAATGAAATTTATACTGTTTCTCTCTACAACATGACTCTGAAAAAGCGTTATTTAAATGTCTGAGGTCACACATAAGACCTAAATAGAACTGAGTTAATATAAAAAGTTCTCCATTTCAGGTCTTTGCAAGCTATAAACTAGCCTTCACAAAGTACTTAATTTAAAAATAAAAAAGTTAAATTCAGTATGTAAACTCTCCAAACTTTAGGTCATAGAAAGCAAACAGGCCTCTTTACCAGAAAGCCGTTCAAAAAAAGTTTCAACAGTGAGCTTTGTGCAAGTTTTTTAATTAAAACCTAGGATGTGGTGGATTACATGCTGCCTAGAGTAGTTACAAAAATAGTAATGGGGTAATAAGAAATATTAACTATTTAATTCAATATAAAAGCCCAGCGAGCAATCTAGGCAGGTATAAAAATGCAGATATACAAGTTCATGTATCACTAATAAAACAAAAGTTTATTTTCAGGTTTTATCCAACAAAGTGAACAGAAAAAATTAAGGAGTAAAATTTTGAAAAGCAAGAGTAATAAAATATGTTCTAAACATGTACACCAAAGTAAGTCAGAGAAAAGCCTTCAAGTAAGTGAGGTTGCCATAAAGCTATTAGCATATTTAAATGTATTAGTCAGTTACACTTAAGAGGCACAGTGAAGATTCTCCATCCTCCCAATCTCCAGTCAGGGACAAGTCGCACCTTACCTGGTAAAATTACTTACAAACAAAGAACAAGGTGAATTAAGTGAAGAATCTTCAAACAATTAAGCACTAAACCTAACATCAACAAGAGTTTAAAAAAAAAAAGTCTGAGAATTTTCTAGAAAGATATGATTCAGGATCAAAGCACTTGACAGTGACTAAATCACCCTGGATAAACAGAGGTCTCCTACTATGAGAGGCCTACCAACTGTCCCTTGAGAGAACTAGTTCTATTTCCAATATGCTGCGATATACAAAGAATACGTAATTGAAAAATCAAAACAGACTTCTTGCCAGCATTTGTTAACAGTGTTTTTTAAAATTTTCCAAAATCAAGTTTAAGATCTGATTTTATTTACAGTATGACTTCACAACTCGCTTTGCAATGTTCTGGGTAAAGGACGGACTCCTGACTACAAAAATTTACTTAAGACCTTAGTCGGGCGAAAAAAACCCATGTATTTATATTAATAAGAAACTACCATACTGTTCCTTGGCTTGTATTCAAACTGGGCTCTACGAAAGATTTCTAAATTCACATTAAAATTCTTTATTAAAAAAAAAAAAACCTTCAGCGCGTCAGTATGCCAGCTGGAAATGATACAGCCAACCACCCAAACTACTTTCCTCCCCCGAAATTGTCCCCTCCCTTCTGAAGTATGACTACACTTCACCTTTTGTTAGAAATCATCATAAATCGTAAAACTCTTGAGAACTGAGTCAGAACGACCAAACGGCCCGCTCTCTAACTTGCACGGCGCCCCCGGCGCCCCTCTCCGTCCCGTGTCCCGCTCTCCTCGCCCCGTCGGTCCGCCCGCGTCCCCGCCCGGCCTCCGCCCGACTGTGCGGCCGAGTCCCGCGCGGCCGGCCCGGGTCCGCGCAGCGGGGCTGTCACGCCGGCCGGCCGGAGGGTGCGGAGCCCGCCGAGCGCGACTCCGGCGTCCGCGGGGGACGCGTGCACTCCCGCCGCCCGGGCGCTAAGTCACAAGTTAGGAAACAGCCCGAGCGCGCGGCGGCGGCGGCCGTGATTCAGCAGCGGGGCCGGGCCGGCGGGCGGGAGGGTGGCGTCTCCGGGCCGACTCCCGGGGCCCCAGCGGGATCGCGGGGCGGGAGCGGGGCCGGGCCCGGGCCGGGCCGAGTCCGGAAAAGGTCACCGAGACGCCGCGGGCGCCGCCGCCCGAGCCCGCGGCCCGCCCCACGGTCGGGCTGGGACCGGCGGGGCGGTGTCGCTGGCAGGCGTGGCGCCAGGGCCGCGCGGGCCGGGCCGGGGGGCTCCTACCTTTCCGGCTCTTCGGTGAGCTCCGCTTGCTCCGGGCGCTGGCTCGCTCTTCCTCAATCGCAGCTGCTATCTCAGGATTGTCTTCCCCATTGTACCAGACCAGGAGCTCCTCGCCCGGCGCGATTGGCTGCGGGTAGAGAAGAGACAAGCGCCGGGCCAATCAGAACGGCGGTTGTTGGCGGGGGCGGGGCGCGCCGGGCCGCGGGCGGGAGCGGCGCCGATGGCAAACAGCTGTGGGCGCCGCGCGCGGCCGGCCGGCAGGAAGGGCTCCTTAACCCTTGGGGCGCAGGCCGGCGCGCCGCCGGACCCCGCTGGAAGGAAGCCCTCGCTAGCGGCGGAGGCGCGCGGACGCACAGGCCGGCCACCCGCAGCCCCTGAAGCCCGTCGGTTTATACTCGAACTGCCAGGCGCTGTCACATCTTGCCGTTCGCAGCCTCATGACTACCCACGCAGAAGAAAAAATAAAACATGGAACCATTTTGCCCCTGAAATCTAAGTTGATGAGAAATTTAAAGCATAATTAAAAAGAAGCAGGCGGCATGGAAAGCGGAACGCTGAAAAATAATTACCAGCGCACGTTTCAGATTCCAAGAGCAAGTTAAGCATGGTAACAAGGCAGAACTATATGCCGTTGCACGTTTGTAAATGTGCCGCTATTTATATCACTGAAATGCTAAAAAGAGGCAGTACGAGGACAGGGCATTATCTAGGCATTGCCACCAACTTGCTCAGCTTTGTGTAAAAGAGTTCACTGCCTGGCCCTTTGTACCAAACATCAAGATTTCACGTATGTTTAAATATGAAAGAAATATCTCCCGTGTATTATGTTCCTAAAATACTAAATTCTTGACAGTTATGTATGACTGGGAGTAATGAGTGCATACGCCATCATCGTAAGGATTACACCTAGAACAAGAAACTGAAGAAAAAACACAGAGTGCAAAGTTTAGACCCCTAAATGGGGAAATGGCTTATTGGTTTCTCTAGCAATGATTCATCTGTTCAAAAAGTTTCCAGGGTATTAATAAAAGTAAAATTCTCTCTAAACCCCACTGAATAAGAATCCATGAGAAAAGGAGTAAATAAAAAGGAAATAAAGAAGATCCCAACTAATAAGTAAAAACAGAAAAGATGGAATTAGAAAATCGCCATTTGGTAATCATCGTAGTAATAATTGATACAGGCAAGAATTGTCAATGGATGATGTAAGTCAAATTGAGTAACTATTTGCATAGTCTCGAAATATCTCCCCATAAAATATGTATTAATTACAAAGGAAAAAACAGCATCTATAATGAGACGAATCTTCACCATATGCCTCCTGATATGATGCACAGAGGAGAACAAAGCACCACTTCTAGAAGATCTCTGCCCCAAATACAAAGACAGAACCTAATCATGATGAAACATAAAAGAAATGTAAACTTTGAGATATTCTATAAGCTAAGTGGCCAGTTCTCAAAACTGAAAGGTAGGCTCAGTGCCTGTAGCTCAAGTGGCTAAGGCACTAGCCACATACACCTAAGTTGGCAGGTTCGAATCCAGCCCAGGCCTGCCAAACAACAATGACAACTATAGCCCAAAAATAGCTGGGCGTTGTGGTGGTGCCTGAGGTCCCAGCTACTTGAGAGGCTGAGATAAGAGAATTGCTTAAGCCCAGGAGTTGGAGGTTGCTGTGAGCTGTGACACCACAGTGCTCTACCCGGGGCAACAACTTGAGGCTCTGTCTCGAAAAAAAATAAATAAATAAACTGAAAGGTTACAGGGGCAAAGACAAAAGCACCGCCCATGCTAAGAAGACTGATGAGATATGACAACTGAACCTGGCCAGAGTTCTCTTTTCCTATAGGGACATGATGAGAACAACCAACAAAATTTGAGTCAACTACACAAATTAGCTAATAAAATAATGTGTTGGTGGTAGCTTCCTGATTTTGGTCATTGTACTGTGGTTATGTAAGAGAATGATCCTATTTTTTGTGGGGGAAGGGAAATTTTTCCACCTCAGAGGTCAGTTCAGAAATGTCATAGTTCCTCACTTCAACTTACCTCCTAGTCTAGATAAAACCCTTAAGCGTAAATACTGCTTCATTTCATTCTCTACAGAACTACCACTGTTTATATAACCCAAATTTCAAAATATTCTCAACTCTTTAAAAGAACCAGCCACTCTTTGCTTCCAACCCTTGCATAGATGGCCAAAACCTACCATTTTCTAATATTTGAACCAATATAAACTTTAAAAAATGTGATATATAAAAGATATTAATGAGTTAAAACAGCCATCACAGATGACTTTTGGCATTCTGATAGCCAATCTGTTTCTGTTGAAAGAATAGCTAATTTTAAAACAAACTACTTCTAGATGATGTGAATTCCAAATGTATAGTTTGTTTCTCTATCTTTTGTTATAAGCCACATATTTATGAAATGGTGATATCAAACAGTTTGATTTGAAATGACTAGGGTTCTCAGAAACATAAAAAATAAAACCAAAAAAGAGCACAGGAAAGTGAATTCCCAATATATTCCCAGCCAGAACTGCACGACCAGAAAACTGGCCGGAAGACACCACCGGACATTTTCAAGATACCTCCAAGAATAAGAGCTGAAGTTTCCACATTCATTCCACTGCAAGTCATCAGTGCAGCGCTAACTGTACTAGCAAGTGGCAAAGTTCAACACCGGCACAAACTCTTAGCTTAAGAAGGCACTCACATCCTAAGCTACTCTTTTGTTGTGCAAAACACACAATATGAAAACACACCAGAATCTGTTTGTACTGCAAATCTAATATAAAATTTCTAAAAGGCTAATGAGCTGGTAAAGCACTAGATCAAGAGAACCTATTTGTTAGCTGCTGAATAGCTTGCAAAATTCTTAGCAGCCGAGACAGTTATTACATCATGGAGCTATATATGCTTCCTAACTTACATTAAAACAGCTACACCAAGAGCAGACCTTTATGAAAAGGAAAAGAATAGATCTTTTAAATCAAGACTTGTTTTCCTCTGTACTGTACTGTTTTTCTCTTCTGTACTGCTTAGCATTTTTAAAGTCACATTCCGAAGAAAAGAAAAACTATGCCCTTAAACAAAGGAACTACAAATCCATATTTTAAAAAAGTAAAGTCAAAAGCCCAAATAACCGTTTTAAATACATTTTGATGTTAAAGAAAAAATAACAAAAAAGACTTTAAACTCTTCCAAGTTTTCCTCTGGGTTTGGACAGACTTTATGGAATCAAGCATATCTTCTCTGTAAATAGCAGTATGTACACTATAAACGTAAAATGTTATCAAACCAGTCAGGAAGAAGCAAGGGTTCTGTATTCCTGACACTAAGGTAAGAAAAAATTCCTGAGACTTTTCAGGAATCTTAGATGATTAAGAGAATGATCAGAACTCACAGAGTATGTCCACTCCTATCACACACAATCTAGCTCCTCGCATGATCTTACAAAAGTCAGAGGTCAGGAGTGGTGCCCGTGGCACAGTGGTTATGGTGCCAGCCACATATACCGAGGGTGGCCGGTTCAATCCCTGCCCGGGTCAGCTAAACAACAATGACAACTCTAGCAAAAAATAGCCAGGCGTTATGGCAGGCACCTGTAGTCCCAGCTACTTGGGAGGCTGAAACAAGAGAACTGCTTAAGCCCAAGAGATGGAGATTGCTATGAGCTGTGAGGCCATGGTACTCTACCGAGGGTGAGATAGTGAGAGTCTGTCTCCAAAAAAAAAAACAATAAAAGTCAGAGGTCAGATTCCAGCCTCAAGTCTCCTACAGATGAGCTGGACTTAAGACTGAAACTCATCCTCCTCCTGATGGACCACCGAACTCCACCTAATCTGGCCACTGCCTCATCTCCAAGATTCCTCTCCTCTCTCCAGCCACCCTAGCCTTTCTTCTACTCCTTTAAAAGCAAACAAACAAAAAAACTAGCTTATTACTACTTCAGTCCTTTGCTTCTCCCAGCCCGTCCTCCTGGGCTATTCCTGCAGCTCCCTGAGTTGCTGGCTCCTTCCTATTTTAGAGAAAGGATTTCCAATGTCTTTTCTCAGAAGAAAGCAGAGCAGCCTTCCCTGACCTAATCTCGCTCTATCAAATTTTATTCTCTCCAAAGCACTTGTCATCATCTGAAATTATTCTGTTTATGTATTTACTTGATTTTTATCTGCCTCCTTCCCCTTAAAATGACAGTTCCAAGAGACCAGACACCTGATCTGTTCTATTCATTGCTATAGGAGAATAACTGGTACAAAGTAGATACTTGATAAATATCTCTCAAACTAATGAACAGATGAATGGACAGCAGGCTTAACAGTTAACTTTCAGAAACTTAAAAACTATATTTTTAATCAAATTACAAACAAAACCAACGCTGAGATTTCCCAATTATGTGGGTGGGATAAGAAGTTGAGAAGGCAGCAGAGCCCAGAGAACGTCACATGTGATGGATTTACGTAGCCCAGCCCATAGAACACTTGATCTGCAAGAACACAGTTAGGTAACCACTCGAAAGGCATCTAGGCTCGCCACCTGTGGCTCAATCAGCTAAGGCGCCAGCCACGTACACCTAAGGTGGCGGGTTTGAATCTCCAGCCCGGCCCGCCAAACAACAACGATGGCTGCACCAAAAAATGGCCGGAGTTGTGGCGGGTGCCTGTGGTCCCAGCTACTTGGGAGGCGGAGGCAGGAGACTCGCTTGAGCCCAGGAGTTGGAAGTTGCCATGAGCTGTGATGCCATGGCACTCCATCCAGGGGGATAGCTTGAGGCTCCATCTCAAAAAAAAAAAAAAAAAAAAAAGTAAGGACAGTTAATAGTTTCCTCTTCCTGCCCCCACTCTGTTGGAGTGCAGGCCAAACCACAAAGCAGATTTTCTGGAGCTAGCAAACCATGCCAATAAGTAGCTGGTTCATCCAGGAAAACTCAGTGGCTCATGGGCGTACCCTCAGTGTAATCCTTCTTTTCTTCCATTGGGAGGTGAAGATACTTATGGACAAGAAAAGGGGAAATGTTCACAGGAAGCAGAAAGGCATGAAGGCCTGGAGAGCACCCCTGAAGGACTGAGGGGCCAGCAGAGCACCCTCCGTGGAGAAGCTCTGAATGTCGGCGCTCAGACATGAGAGTCCTCCCCATCTCGGGTGTTGAGTGGGATGTGTGTGCGAGCGTGTGTGCTTGCACACCTGGGCTCAAGTGCACACACATGTGTTGCCCATATTTGCAGAAGGATAAACAGAAGCATGCAGAGAACACCACGTTTCCAGGACAACAAAGACTAGCAGAGCAGCCGTGTCTGGAATTCAGTTTCCACCAGGCGCAGTGGCTCACGCCTATAATCCCAGGACTCTGGGAGGCCAAGGCTGGTGGATTACTGAGCTCACGAGTTCAAGACCAGCCTGAGCTAGAGCAAGACCCTGCCCTACTAAAAATAGAAAAACTAGCTGGGTGTGGTGGCATATACCTTTAGTCAGGCAGGAGGATCACTTGAGTCCAAGAGTTTGAGGTTGCTATGGGCAATGACACCATGACATTGTACAAGGGAGATAGACTGAGACTCTGTCTCAAAATAAAATAAAATAAAGTAAAATAAAATAAAATAAAATAAAATAAAATCAGTCCCTGTAGTGGCAAAGCAGTCAGTCCCTTACTGCTACATTGACCCTGTGTTTTTCTTCCTT
>CAUYQV010152613.1:0-16324 GCA_963574575.1 Galagoides demidoff
GCGGGCGCCTGTGGTCCCAGCTACTTGGGAGGTGGAGGCAGGAGACTCGCTTGAGCCCAGGAGTTGGAGGTTGCTATGAGCTGTGATACCATGGCACTCTACCCAGGGGGATAGCTTGAGGCTCTGTCTCAAAAAAAAAAAATATATATATATATATATATATATAAAGAAAGAAATAAGCCATATTTTTCGTTCTCTGGTGGGACCATACCTACAGTGCACCTTACATGTGAAACTTACTAAATGTAGAATATAAATGTCTTAACACCATAACTAAGAAAATGCCATGAAGGCTATTTTAAACAGTTTAATGAAAATATTTCAAATTGTATATAAAACCAGCACATTGTACCCCATGACTACATTAATGTACACAGATATGATTTAATTTAAAAAAGAAAAGAAACAAACCCATAAAAAAGAAAGAAAAAAGAAATCCACGTTGCTTGAAAATACTGAGATTCCAGAGTTGTTTGTTACAGCACTTAGCCTATGCTGACTTATACTGGGCTTGACATATCTATGCAGTTTGGACCACTAAGCAACCAAACTCATTCGGCCCATCTTTGGCACCCATCCTACATAAAAGAAGGCTTGGTTTGATTAAAGAGGGAATTATTACCTCTTCTACTTTAAAACAAGTGAGAGGGTCCAAAAATTCATTTTAGGAAATTGGCATTGTCTGAAAGGAGCAATGAGTTAGAACCCTCCCTGGCTGAAGGTGTGTGGAACTAGCGAAGCTTGTGATCAGATTGGAATGGGAGAGAGCTTGTGGAAGAAACAGACACAGGGTTTCTTAGAACCTGGCTCTGAAAATGCCGAAATCAGCAGGGTTAGTTGGGAAGTAGTAGGGACAAGGTGAAGGAACAGGCCACAATCTCCCCTCTCCCCTGCCTATACTCCAACCACCACTTCGGTCTGACTTTGGGAGAAAGGGGAATCTTTGCATTGGAGAGGATGAAGTTTTGATGTTGGATTAGGCTAGGCTTTTTAGTCTTGCAAATGAAACTGTTCTAATATACCAAGATGACTGGAAAAGTAATGGAATCTCCCTGCAACATCATCCCAGGAGTAGGAAAGGAAAATTCTACAAAAGAACTACTTGTGGGAGAATGAGTAAGTCCTATTTATGTTCCACTAAACCCAGTAACAGGAACACCCCAAGCCAACTCACAAAATCCACCCAAGGTGGATTCCATATCCCATAGTCCAGAGTTCCCTCCAGGCAGCTGAGCTGGCTGGAAGGAGCTAGAATACAGCAGGGGTTCACATGGGCTTGGCAGATGTGCCCTGGCTGTGACCACACCACTGGGAAGAAGGTTGGTCCTGGACCATTCCCAGGATGTTCTCAAACTTGCAAGATCAATATGTCCCTTTTCACCCCAGCTCAACTCTTCTCAATCTCAGAAATTTTCTGCTACCAAAACTTACCTCCTTAGTTAACAGAAATCTCGAAATTCTGCAGCTTCTTCCTCTGAAATATATCTGTGACTCCAGATTTCTTATTGACAAGATATGAGTTACTTCTTAACCAACACATGTGTCCACTATCTTCTATTTATACCAACAAAATATATCATTTATAAAAATAAATCCAAAGACCAGATGCATGATCGTATATAGAAAAGGCACTTTCCATACAGCTTTACCTAATAATGTTCCTGTTTTAATGTGATTAATTACTCTTGTAATCAGCATTAGCCACATTGATCTGCTGCCAAGACTTGTTACTGGAAAAAGAACCAGAAGGAGAATTTGTTTGTTGATCTTTAAATCACATGTAATGGACCCTGCAGATGTCCCACTCATATCCTCAGACCTTGCCATCTTAGGGCATGTAGGTAGATTTCCATTTGACAGTGTCTGCGCTCTTTTCCTGAGGGCTTTCTGCAAAACTCTGAATCTTGGAAATTCTAGGAATTAACATTTCCTGGAGTAGCCCTTAACTAATAATCAATCGGAGTTTGTGTATAAACTCCCCAACTTCTTTACTCCAGCGGTGAGATATACCAGAGTCCTGAGTCCTCTCTTCTATATAGTCTCCCAGAGTTTCTCTGGGACTAAGCTTCAGTTGCCTGCAGTGGTAACTGGCTTGTCAACATCTTTATTGACTGACTTCCCTTTCCTATCTCACTTCTCCATCCTCTTCCTGAGTTCCTTTCATCTCTCCAATAAAATATAATTTATACTCAAAACTGGTCTAACGATCTGCTTCCCCCAAACTAAAACAGCACAGCAGCCCTGCCTGTGAGTCAAATGTGGCCCAAAGAATACTCTAGCCCCCACACAACCTGATTGGCTGTTCCTTCCTGGAAAGGAGGTAAGCAGAGGGGCAAATGTGAGAGGGGTTAGAGCAAAAAGCATTCCGCAGCCTACACAATAACAGTGAGAAATAGGCCCACGCTTCTACTTTTCTTATTCTACACAGAGCTGTCTCCAAAACTGCCTATAATAGAGCTTTTTCTGTCTCTGTCCCCAGGCATGGGAATCTCATGCTTGGTTTTAATGAGAGTAGACACATCTGAGGAAAAGAGTCCTTTGGAAACCAGATGGGTTTGGTCAAGCATTCTGCTGCATTTTGCATATTTCTGAAAACATTCCTTTGAAAATTTTTGGTGTTGGCTAACAAGGTTATCATTATCCTAGAGGAAAATTTTCAGAGTGGGAGAACAGGTGTAAGCATGTGACTCTCATATGGATCATAATGCCACATGAAGCCAAAGGTAAGTAAAACACTCAGACTCAGAATTAACTGTGACAGATGGTGCTTAAACATCTGCCTCTGGTCGGAACCAGACTTTTGTTCCACCTCCTCATGGAGAGCTTCCAATCATCTCTCCTCCCCACAAAGGGAAGGCTTCTCAACCATCGAATTCCTCCACACTTGCCTCCTTCACTGTTTTTCCCTTCTGTAATCATGAGCCCATAATCACACCTATCCTTTGGGCCTCCCACTCCTCCATGGGGCCATCTGACTTTCCATATCTGTACCTCCTCTTCCTTCTGAAAAATGTGGCTTAGTATTTCAACCCCTCCTCAACATGGCAGCAGGAGTGGATGTATTTTGTTCTATAGATCTTGAAGAGTCTTAAATCCAAATCACGACATCAGTATGAGTCTAGCGGATTAAAGATAAGCTTCAAGTTTGTAGTTTGTAACAAAAATCATACCCGTTGACAATAATAATGATAGTAAATTATAATAATAATAAACATGCATAGCAATTGCTATGTGCCAAGCCTATTCTAAGGCTATAATCTCATTAAATTTTTGCAAGAGTTCTATGAGCTTATCATTTTTCCTACTTCATTGATATAGAAACTGAGGCAACAAAACTACAAAGAGAATTGCAGAAATTCACACAGTAAGTACATAACAGAGCCAAGAGTCAAGGCTGCCACTTACAGCCCCACAGTTGGATGCTGCACTGAGCCAAGAGGTGCCATTCACCTTGACTGATGCACAACCTGCACAACGCTGCACCCAGGATCTGAACCCAGGCAGACTGACTCCAAAGTTCCCTCCCAGAGAGAGTTAAAACACAGCACAAGATCAGTCTGTGAGGCTGATCACAGACTTGTTTACAATAGCAAAAAAAAAAAAAAAGTAACAATTGAGAAATGACTAAGCTTATTACATTAAACTCACTTCATAAATTATTTTAAAACTATTAAAAATACTGTGTACTAAAATGGTGTGATAGTAAAAGAGATGCCTTAAATTATAGGAAGAGATGAAAACAGTCAGTATATAAAAGTCTGAATATAAATCAGTGGCATAAAAACAGAAATATACCTCATCTTGAGTTCCTGATATGATACCATAACTTCTGGGACTAACTGGATACCTTGTGGCAAATCAATTATATTTTACTCCTGTCATTGTATGATTTGTCCTCAGTGGAATAAAAATTGTTTCTGACTTTAAGTTTTCTTTCTCTGACATTGTTTATTCTAGTCGATCCGTGATGTCTACTCAGGGCATCTCCAACAACATTACACTGCAGATTAAAAGGAAGCAGATACTGACTAATACAGATGGAACTTGCCAGATTCACCATAACTTTATTGCCCAGAATTAATAGGCTACATAGACTATGAAAATCTTTGCTTTCTCCTCCAGATCACAAAAGTAATAGACTAAAAATTATTTGTAAAACACAACCCTTCAACTTCCAACCTGGACAAGATGGTGTAGTAAATGCTCTCCCCACTCCTCCCCAGTAAGGACAATCATAACCACTGCAAATACCTCAGGAGACAACCTAAGAAGAATGCTGAAAGATGGAAGAAAAAGATGCATTAATTTGTGACTCTGGGACTGGAAAAGCTAGTATTGCCACAGAGCGTCACAGGACCAGGTCCAGCATTCCTGCTCCAAGCCTAGCAACAGAAGGCAGACCAGGTAGGCCAAGTTCCCCTCCCCCTCCAGATTGAATAGGAGTTCGTCCACAACACCATGTGAGCCCAGCAAGAGGATAGGTCAGAAGCTCCAGGAATAGCAAGGTATGAGAGGAAAGCTCTCTCCTTCCCTTCTGGGTCTGAGACTTCCTTCCCCTATTCCAAGATGCCATGCAGCTGAGAGGCACCAGAAAAGAAAATACAGCAAGGCAAGAGGATATCTTGACTAACTAGATTAATCTTATAGACAGTAATGAAAAAGGAAACAAAAAAAAAAACAATTTTATTAAAAGCATTCACTTTGCATCACATAGGTAGGCCCTGTGAGGCATGTCTGTGCAGACACAACTCAGGGTCTAGAGAGAACTTGGAATATACAGTGACATAGGGTCCATATTCTTGCCACTGGGGACACACTCAGGCAAGAAGGTTTGATCAGCCAGAATGCATGTGATCACAACTCAGGATTGCACACCATCCCTGACTGTGTTTAAAAGATCCTGCAACAATTTTATTATTCAGGGGCTATTTCAGTCATTTCATGTCAAGAAGTTCACAGTCACCTGTTCAGACCCTTACAGAAACTTAAGCCATTGAGAAAACAGAGAAATATTTTACAACATTCAAGCAAAAGAATCTAACTAAACTGAACTTAATGGGAAAACTGGGAAAAGAATGAAGAACCAGGCTAAATAGTTAAGTCAAGAGACTAACATTATAGAACAGTTCTGTTTCAAATTTCTAGTTTTGCAAAGTAGCATCATCACTAAGAGATTTTTCTCTGCACTACTGTACAAAGCACAAGTGGCCCAGGAGGTTACAAGGAGTGGCTGAGACTCTGTGATCCACAAAAAGCACTTTACCTTTCCCAGAGAATGACCTTACAAATGCATCACTTACAGGAAATTTACCAAAAGAGAAAATAAGCCAGTACCCCACATTTTTCCTGGATTTATGATCCCTTGCTCTTCGGCTGGCTTCTGGTTCCTGCCTGGGTGGCCCAGTCAGGCTGCTCTGATCAGCTCTTTTCAGAGAACAAGGAGCTTTCTGTAGGTGAAAAGAGAGAAAGGATGGACCCTACTCTAGTTTCAAAGTGTCTTGTTATGGTATGTTTCCTTGTATCCCATCCCAGAGCATCAAAATAAAACAAGTGCACCGATGCCAGGCAGAAATTACAAAAACTTTGCAGAAAGTGGAGCTTTAACCATTCATTCATATATTTAACAAGCAATTATGAAGCAACTTCTACATGTCAGATATTGTCCTAGCCACAGGAGACACAACAGTAAAAAAAAAAAAAAAAAAAATCCTTGCTTCAGAAAGCTTATGTTAATGTGAGAAGAAGCAGACACATAAATAGGCATATAATGTCAGATGGTGATAAGTATTACAAAGAAAAATAAAGTTAAGGGAGACAGAATTAGGAAGATAGGAAATGAGGATACTATTTTATTTTTAAAAACTCAAAGATAATCTCTCTGAGGAGGTGATGTTTGAGTAGAAGTGAAATGAAATGAGGAAAAAGTATGCACACATGTGGAAGAAAAGCCTTCCAGGCAAAGAGAATGGGAGGTGAATGGGGACATGCACATAGATAGGGAACAAGGAGACAAGTCGGGATGGGGAGGCCTGTGCTGGCAGGGAGAGCAGGGCCGCAGCAGCCAGCTGTGCACCATGCCAGTAGAAGGATATGGCTTTCCCTATGCACAATATGAGAAGCCATTGGAGAGTTTTGAACAGAAGGACAGCATGACCTAGTGAAGGTTTCTATAGGGTCATGTGGACGGCTATTGGAATTGGGTGTTGAAGGGGCAGAACCAGTTAAGAGGCTATTGAAATAATCAAGGTAGAAGATGGGCTGGCTCAGATCACAGTGTGAACACTGGAGGTGATAATGTGTGGTTAGATTCTGAATGCATTTTGAAGAAAGAATTAGTTGGTAGAATGGGCTCATGGGCTGGGAGAGGGAAACAGAAAGCAAATCTGACCCCAAGACTTTTGACCCAAGGAACTGATAGAATCTACTGAAAAGCTGAAAATGTCAATAGAAGTAAATCAGGAATAGGCATGAATAGAATTAAGAGTTTGATTGAGGATGTATTAAGTTAGAGGTACAGTTACCTGTCCAGGTGGACAGGGCTAGCAGGCAGGTGCACTGAAGACGCTGATGCTCATGGAAAAGGTTAGTTGCTGAATACACACATTTGGAAGTTGTTAGCCATGTAACCAACAATTGGGCTATAGAATTGAATTTTATCAAGCAGGAACTACCTTCTTTAAGCCTCCTGGATTTTCATAATTGACTGGATTTATGCAATGGTAGACAAGATCAAAAGTAGAACAATAGAGATCTCTGTCTCTGGAGCCTATAGAGTCAAAGTAGAAAAGAAGCCTCTGAACTTTAAGACCACAGTTTACTAGCTCAGCATGAGGAATCCAATGAGCATAAAATATGAGGATGACCAAAGAAGGCAATTTAGACCAATATCAGCAAAAAGTATTTATGGAACATATCAAAAAGACATCTCACACACACACATACACACACACACACACACACGAAATGCAACATAGACAGACTTACAGTAGGCATATATGCTTAATTATCCATAAAGAATAGAATCAAGTTCCATCCGTTTCTTTTAATTCTCTCTCTAGCTTTCTTTATCTAACACAGGATTTTCAAATCGCCTCTCTGTTTTTCTGTCCCCTTCCTGCTCATCTCAAATCAAAATTCCAATTTATTAGATTGCTCTGGCCAGACCAAACAGATTTGGGGGGAGCAGTAATATTTTTTATAAACTAACTTGGGATCTGTTATCATTTTTAAAAGATGTCACTTGATTTCTCACCTGATGTGCTAAAGAATAGCAGAAAGGAAGCCTCTAGGGAGGGAATGAGATTTTCATAGCTTAAACACTAAAAATAACAGCCCCATAACACTGAATCTCATTACCAAGCAGCGAACACTCTCGCGTCTGTCTTCAACTGTGCTGTTCACGAGATGCTTCTCAGAAGCCCACACATCCTTCTACACTCGTGCCTACCACCACCCCACCCCATCGCTCTCTCTGTTATACACACAGTCTCACTCTCCACCACCACGACCACCGGCGATTCTGTTACCTCGGGTAAACTCGGAAAATATGTGTCAGAGCTAGAACCTTCTTTTGTCGTGTTATCATAATTTACTGCCCGGGAAATGAGTCTGTGGCTGCAGACTGTTTTTGTTCCTTATGTGGCAGATTTCGACAGAGCTGGTGATAATAATGAATGCAGCTGCACATCCAGTGTGCAGGAAGGATAGAGATTCAGACCCAGGGTGAATTAGAGAAAGAGAAAACGCGAGTGAGAGGCATGACCCAGCTCACTCAAGCTTCACCAGTCACTGTTTACATCACGTCCACCCGTAAAATAGATAATGACAATATTTCCACATATATTTCTAAGCTGCTACTCTCCGGGGGAGTCTAAAAGTTCAGAGTGGCCTTGTAAATACCCACCAAATTTTTAGCAGACAATAAAAGAGATGTGAAATTGGCATTTTATCAATCACTGGACTAGGTCTGCCTATGCCTCAGGCAAGGGAGTAATGTGCAAAGCTACCAAAAAGCAATGGGCCTTGTCTGCCCTCAGATCCTATTGTCTCTCTGGGAACACCACGCCTCTGGAATCTTGTCCTGGAGTGTTCCAGGGGGAAATATGTCAGCACTGTACACCAAGACTTGCCTCCCTCCCTCTTCCTACACTGCCTGTGGGAAAGGTGAGTTTCTTAACCCACCATGGCCTCAAATTAGAATACGGGATTAAAACTCAGTGCATTAGACTTAACAAGACAATGTCAACATCCACGGGACACTTTGGAATCTCTGATGTGTTTGTGCCCTTTCCATAGTGAATGCATTCGGTGAGGCTCTGAGAGAAGCAGTGTGGCGTTACTCTCCCATTTTACAATTGAGAAGGGAAGGCTCAAAGGGAAGGCAATAGAGAAGCGAAGGTACGTTAAGAAGGCTGACATCGGGACACTACTGGAGGCCTCTGACCGCCTGAATGAACTATATTAGCTTGTCTTGTGGAAAAAAATTCTGACCACCACTCAAGCAAAATGTATTAATTCTTCCAAGCCAATTTGTTCATCTCTAAGGGGGATTTGTTGCACCTGCAGAGGCTATTATGATTAAGGGAGATTGAGAGAGGAAGGCCCCAGCCGCAGAGCCTGGTGTGTGTTCTGGGGATGTTAGCTCCATGAGTGGCTTCTCCACTCCCCTGCCCTGCTTTGATACCCACAACACTATCATCATCGTTGTGATTGCTACGTGAAGTGATCACACGTAACCTGTTCTCTGTGCTTACCACATACCAGGCACCTGCCAAGTGCATTTCAGGCATCCTATACCTAATCCTCACCATGGCTCTATGAAGTAGCACTACTAGCAACCTTATTTAAAGGCCTGTCAAAAATAAACTGATTCTCAGAGCAGGCATGCAGGGCTGAGAAGCCTCCTCTAGTGTGTTGGACTCCATCTAGTGTCTCGATCTCAGCCACTTTGGTGGACTGCCTGGTCTCCTGCTCAGTCCACTCATTATCACCAGCTTTGAACACATGCACTCTTCCTCTCCATTCTCATACCCTGGTCTTCATTTGACCCAAGCCACCCTGTAACTAGACTAATAATGAGAACCCTTGTGCTGTTCACAAGGTTCTTGTCGAGAGTTGCCAGATATAGAAAATAAAAATATAGAAATGCCCAATTAAATTTGAATTTCATATAAACAATTTTTAGTCTAATTATGTCCCAAAGACTTGTGTGGGACATATTTATACTAAAAAGTTATTCACTGTTCATCTGAAATTCAAATTTAGATGAGTATCCTGAATTTTACCTTGATGACCTTAGCCACATTCCCAACCCCAGTATCCTTCGTGTATTCTTTGTGTTCCATGTTTATAAACTCCATGCTACAGTGTTTTATTACATTAATGGATTTTGAAAGACTATACCTCCACTACTCATATCTTTATAGAGTTCCTTCCTCCTGAATCTGGATTGACCTGAGACTTGTTTTAACAAAAGTATAGTAAAAGTGATTCTGTACCTGTTCTAAGTGTAAGCTTTTAAAAGCCCTGGAGTTTCTGATCTTGAACTCTTGGGATCTCTGGGCTCTCATGCAAGGACGTCTCACTACCCTGCTGGAAAGACCATGTGGCAAGGCTTCAGAAGAGGAAGTACCCCTGAAAGTACGTGAAGGAAAACCAAGGACAGCAGCCCACAGCAATGATGAGGCTGAATCTAGGATCTTAGCTGCGCCATCCCCAGCCAGCCCCCAGTCCAGTGAGCCATCCTAGATCAGGTATCAGACATGAGTGAAGAGCTGTCTTGGGTATAACAGCCCCAGTAGACACCACATGAAACAGATACTCTATCCCCACTGTGCCCCTTTCAAATTTCAGACCCTCAGATTCATGAGAAAGTAATGATAAGCAGTTTGTTATGTAGGTGGACTTTGTCATTACATAAGCATAAAACTAATAGGATTGGCAGGAGCCCCAGATGAAGATGGCAGGTGCTAGACACTCTTCCCTCAGGTATTTAGTTAGGCAGAAATGGATAACCTGCACTCATGCACACACACACACACACACACATACACACACACACACAAGCATTATTTTCCATAATGTTTAGGGGTTAGCATCATAAGCATCTAGTTCGAGTCAGTTATTAACCATGGGTCCCTCACAACCCCAATCGGACAAGCTCTGGTTCTAGATACAAGCTGCCTCTGCAGTTATGACTTTAAAGACTGCTGGAGTCCAAGAGTCAATCCCGATATTTCTCAGTTACAGTTGGAAGCTAAGATGTGACAGGACACAGCAGGCAGCTATCTTGTTGTGATGCACAACAGAAGCAGCAAGGGGCCAGCCCACACCCAGAGAGACATTAGCAGAATGAGGCTGAGGGAAGAATGTCCAGCACCTGCTAGTTCTCAGCTGGGGCCCCTGCCAATCCCATTAGCTCTGTGCTTACATAATCACAAAGTCCACCCACATAGCTTTCAGAAGAAAAATTCCAGGAACTGTGGGCCATAATATCCATCTGAATTATTATCGGGGTTGGTACTCTGAGGAGAGAGTTGATAAAAGCACAGCGAGGGAAATATGCTAGCAGCATCATCAGAAAAATACAAGAGGTTATAATATTGATTCACAATTTAAAAAATAATAATGCCATCATTTGACCTCAAAAGTGGTTAAATCCTCTCCTGCACATTATTCATATTTGATGTCCAATATAATGATTAGGCTTGATTTTAGTGGAAGATTTCTGCATAGGAAATTAAGAAGAGAAATTCATAATTCCCTTGAATTAGAGTTGATGTCACTAGGCCCTTAAAATATGTATATCATCTGAAAATAAATCAAGGATAAAAACCTTTTGACAGAATTAGTTAATGCTGCTGGAAAAAATAAATCAGAGTCTAGACACTAACTAGAGAGAGCATTGTCTGAAGTCTTTGCATTAAGCCATGATGTAAGTACTAGAATGTAAGAAATTAACTTAAGGTATGGCGATTCCTTTTAAGGACTCAGAAAATCCCTTAATTTTGACTTAATTGATTTCTCCAGAGGGGACTTTTCATGAAGGAAATTGCCTTGTGGCAGATCCCTTAACTGAAAGTATATTTGCTTGAGTAATATTATATACCAAATTACCACACTAGGTTCTGCAGACTTCTCAATAAGTAGCACACAGTCCTGGTCCTCAAGAGATTATTGGCTTATATGGGACCCACGAGTGAAAGCAGACTCTTGAAATAGAGCCCTGAGAAATGGACTAGATAGCCAGGTAAGACACAGGCTAGAAGAGGAAGAAGGACCGTCAGCAAAAGTCACAGAGTTGTAAGCCAATTCTGCAGACCCCAGACTTACTCAATTCCCACTCATTCAATTCAGGAGACAACTTTCTATATAACCTAGAAAAAAAAGCATCGAAGTTTTGGGGAAGACTAGTTTCATCTAAATGCTGATTTTTTTTTTCATGGTATTCAGTATATTCAGGGTCAGACAGAACTGGATTCAAACCACAAGTTATAGATACATGATTGCCTTTTGAGCCTCTTTCCTCATAGGTAAAATAGGGATAATAACATTTTACTTCACAAGGTTTCTGTGAAATGCAAATGAGAGCAGGACAACTCAGATCCGATTCCTCAACCATTACATGATTCACATACAAATGATTTATCTGAAAAACACTCCCAGGGAAACCAGTATGGGATTATAGGAAGCAGGACAGGTAAGAAGAGGAAGCCACATAAGGGTGTGATCTCTGGGAGAGTCCCACACAGAGTGGCCTCAGCCTGACCAGAAGGGAGCTCTGGAGAGTCTATCAGTGGAGGTAAGGGAGTTGGGCACTCCCACCCCTGCATCTATCAGTCACCAACTAGGAGCTTCCAAGGGGGTTAGAAGGGAAGCTGAAACTCACGGCCACTTCAAACTCTTTGCATATGTGGGCAAAGCTACTCCAACAACCAGAGCTCAGGCCTCCAAATAACAGTTTCAAAGGGCCAGCTCTTTGGGAGCAAATGACTGAATCTGAGATGGGGTGGGGGACAGAAAGAGACATGGCAAAAGACTTGAGGGAATCTGGGTGGCGTTCCAACAGCATCCACTTCAGTCTATAGTTCTAGGCACATAGTAATTAATAAATGGGTCTTTATCCTTTTCCTTAAAATGGGGGGGAGGTTTTGAGGGGAGGAAATATCCTGGCCTTTTACACAATAAGTCAAGACAAGTCTTTAGGTTTTCTCCCTCTCACAACTCAGAATCATGTTTTATTGCAATAGACTGAGACTTCCAGGGGTGTAGGGAAGTGCATGCAGGACCCAGGAGGTAAAGGAGATGTGACATACCCTAGCAGGCTATGACCCATTAATTCCTTCATTTCTTCTCCAGCAGCTCCTCAGTGGACCAGATGAATCTCTTGCACCTTTGTCTTACTTGCAAAACAAGAAGTAACTAAATAAAGGAACAGTGTGGGAGATGTGGGCACTTCCCAGGCAGTTTCTTGCCCAGTGAGAAGCTTTGGGTCTTGGGTCAGTGTGCTACAGTGGCTGGCCATTCATACCAAGAGGTGCCCTTATCTCCCACTCTACACAGGGACAGTGTCCAGGCTCATTCCCTTCTTTCTGAGGCAGCCTCCCTCCCAAAAGCTGGACCAGTCTTCTCATATCTTGGGAGGAGTTGGTAACCAAATGAAGTATACCTTTAAGATCCATCTGGTCTAACATAGCACATAATTCAAAGGAGCTCTTTGCCTTAAACAAGCAGGGAAGGGAAGATTCAGCACAAATCTAGAGTCTCAGCCAAGGGGCCTGAGGCAGTCTTGTGTCTATCAAGCATCTGGTGTGGCCATGATCTCTATTATGGGATATTTTTAAAACTCATTTTAATAGCTGGAACCGAACATTCTCTTTTAACAGAATTACTTTTGCTTAAAGAAAACATTTTGCTAGACTATGTTGACTGACTGGAGAAGTTGAAGGCCCAAAAGCTTGGTCTGCAAGAAGAAAAGAAACTAAAATAATTCAATCATTCCACCTAATAAGTTTTTAGAGGTTGGAGTGAGTGAGTAGAGAAAGATGGGATAAATTTGAGAAAAAGAAGGGAGGAAATAAGAGTCGATTTTAGGAGTCTACTCCTCTCTAGGACTAACCAATGTTAATCCACTTGTCTCTTTATCTTTAATTCCTTCTCACTGGGATGGCTTCTGCCCCAAAGCCTATAAATATGACTACTTCCCTTCCAAGAACTTACCAGCCCTCCTCTCCCCTGCTTCCACTTTAAATTGCAGCCTGTGTTTCCTGTCCACTCCCCATTTGAGCTCCTGGAGTGACCCTGGAGACAGCCCAGGCTCTGGGCTTCTTTGTATTTGGCCAGAACACTCAAGCTGCCCTTGAGTTCTAAGCATTGTCAAGAAGCACAGTCCATTCTTTCCAGTGGCTCCCAATTACCCAAGTCCTCATCTGCCACTCCTGATACCTGATGAACTTCTAAAGAAGCCACCAACATCAACAAATAGGGCAACTGCCTCCCACCTTTCACAGCATATTAGTCTGGAGCATCTGTAAAGCCTGTCTTGTCCTCCTGTGGACAACGCCTAAAGAAATGCCTTAGGTCCAAGGCCTCCTACAGGCCAGCAGCCTGAGCCTGTCTTCCTGACAACTCTTTAGTACTGATATTTTTATTCTACCTTACTTTAAAATAAAGTGTGTATAAAATGTTTCCAGCCCAAAGACTCTAAGTTGAGAATATGAAACATATTATTTTCATCTCTGCCCTTGCCACAACCTTCATGCTCTCAGCAAGGAACACTGCTCCTAGGGCAAGCCAGGGTCCTGGCCCTGTTCTGAGTAAGTGGTATCGTTGATAAAATTGACAACTTCTTCACTTCTAATTCCATTTGATGGAAGGAATGTGGGGAAATGGGCATGACCATACACAACTGATGTCAAGTGAATGGATTTGCCCTTTCTAGAGGTACTGGCAATAATTATTAAGGGCCCAAGTGTCTGTGCCCTGTGATCATACTATTTCATGTTGGGAAATGTACCAAGAGGAAGGCATACAGTTCCATGTGTAAGGAATTCTCACAAGAAAATATTCATAAGAGTAAAACCCAGAAATAGCCTATCTTATATGTAAAAATGATTTTAGTATATCTATATGATAAAATATTTTATAGATATTAAAAGAACATTTAGTTTAAAAGATATTAAAGAATATTTGAATTCTAGAAGAATAATTATTGATATGGGGTAATATTCACTTCATATATATAAATACGTGTATTATAATTTTAACACTCCAAAATGTGAGATTATGAATAATCTTTTATTTTCCTTATTTCCTATAATAATAGTAAATATGATATTGTTTTATAATTAGAAAATGTAAATATTTATAAGTTTTTCACCAAAAAAATTAAACCTTTTGGTCAAAGTTATCGAAAGGAAAATATTTATTCAACAGCTAATTATCAAGCAGCACCTAATGGCACTGTTCTGGTAACTGGAAGGTCCAAGTTCACTCAGTATAATAGGGGTAGATTTGGCATCTGACAATGATTATAAAATGTGGTCAGTATAATGGGAGCACAAAGGAGGCTGTGTTAGAAGACAGATTTAAAAAAAAAAAAAAAAACCTTCGCAGATGAAGTGATATTCTTTCAAGAATTTTCATTCACTCATTCATTTATTTATACTGTCCACAACTATATTTCTAACACCTACAATGTCCCAAGCACTGTGTTAAACGCTGTGTGATAAACAAACCCCCCACTTTTCCCCTCAAGGACATCCCTAACAAGCCTGGGATTGAATGTCTTGAAAGGCGAATGTTTGGTCATTTGCCTAATCACAAGTCCCTGGCTGGTATCACCAGTGCCCCAGTTCTTCCCATCATATCAGCCCTTGTATCTAGGCTTCCTTCTTGGTGTCCGAACTCCCCTTCCTCCATATCCCAGTCTAATAGTTCCAGTCAATGACAACTCCACTCTCAGGTCCCATTTAGAATCCCTGGCCCCTAGATCAGTTTGGGTCTATACTAGACATGAAGTCATCCCCTTTTTATAAATCACCATCTATCTTCTGGCAAGAGTCACCTCCTGTAATCTGCTATATTGGTAGGAGGCACAACCCTGGTTATATCTGACTAGATGGAAGAGGAGCCCAGAATCAAGCTGACCCCATCAGGTTCTCTCTCCCAGGAGTTGGTATAGAGCACACAGGCAGTCTCCTTTGAATGTGGAGCCTTGACAGTGCCATTCAGCCAGGTCTGAAAGGATCTTTTTTTTTTGGCTTGATGCACTGAGTGCTGGAGAAACCAGGTCCAAGGAAAAAGAAATAACCCAAGTAGACATCCAGAGAGCACAGCACCTGGTAAAGAAACATTTACTCAACTGTTATCTTTGGAAAACTTCTCCCCTATCTCCCCTTCTTTAAAGTCACTTGTTTGGATGGGCTTCTCCTGCCTGAATACAGTACTATTTAATTAACAGTCTCCAAGAGAAGGCTTCCTGGACCCTTGGGGGATCCCACAGCTGAATGGAAATACCTTCCGGTTGGATCAAGACCAGGTCATTCTCGGAGACTTGAACAAGTCAGATGCTCCATGAATAATTATTGGTTGAATGGGTATAGACATGAAAAGCGTCCCCAAAGAGTCTTCTTTGGCTGCCTGAGAGTCATCATTTACCTGTCTCATATCCACAGTAACAACAAGGAAAACTGTCACATGGACCCATACACAGCTTGGATTCTCTGTCTCGAACTTGTTCCAAGAGTCATTGAACACCTGTTTTCTTTGGCAGTCCTAGTTCCACTGAGCTATACCAGTGTATATTAGAGTTCTTCCCTGTTCCTGTCACTAATGAATGATGGCTTTGGTGGCAGGGATAATCCCCAGTGTTCTCTTGAGTCCCATCAATAGTCAGGGTTGTAAGGATAGGAGCATAGTAGCATCAAACAGACAGACCACTAGTGAAGATTTAGTTCTTGGTTAGCAGGAACAGACTTCTCAAATAGTTCTGGAAATGAGGTCAAACACATTTGTTTCCAGATGGTCCTAGGCTACCAAAAAAACTTCAAAAATAACAGAATATTTTCCAGGCATCATATGATCATTCATCACATCTAAGTGGCATCTTCATTCCTAAAATGGTGGATAAATCTGTCTTGGATGTTAGCCATGTAGCTGCCCCATACATGGGGACTTTTTTATTTTTTATAATTTTTTTTTTTTTTGAGACGGAGCCTCAAGCTATCCCCCTGGGTAGAGTGCCATGGCATCACAGCTCATAGCAACCTCCAACTCCTGGGCTCAAGCGAGTCTCCTGCCTCCACCTCCCAAGTAGCTGGGACCA
>CAUYQV010152615.1:0-21121 GCA_963574575.1 Galagoides demidoff
CAATCCCCCTCCCTCCACCTACTCCCCCCTCCTTTCTCCCTCCCCCCTCCCCACATTCTTAGGTTATTTGGTTATAGCGTTCATATAAAAGGTACAAATTAGTTTCATAATAAAGGTGTGTACATTGGATACTTTTTCCTCCATTCTTGCGATACTTTGCTCAGAAGAACATTCTCCAGCTCCATCCATGGCTGCCCTTTTTCTGCAGGTGGTGGGGCTGGAGAGAATCAGGCTATGGGGCAGAGGATTTCCATCTGGCTGGTCTGCTCAAAATGTTTCATCTATGGGCACTGGCAGAATCTTGTCCTGTGCTGTTTTCCTCTGTGATGGGTGGCCCTAGGTTTCAATGACAAGTCCCACAATCACTTCACTCTCCCTCCCCTGGGCACACGGGTTCTCTTTCCACTTCCATGTGGCACTGCTGGGAGATGAGGGGGTGACATAGGGCAAGACTACCTTTTCTGCCTTCCTCAGTGCCTCTGTCCTTAATATAATGTTACAACCAGGTGGTATGATTGCTCACTGATTTTTGGTTCTTCTGAAGGTGCTTGCTTTGGGGCAAAAATTGTTGAATTGGGCGGTGCCTGTGGCTCAAGGGAGTAAGGCGCCAGCCCCAGCCAAAAACTGCGCAAAAAAAAAAAAAAAAAAAAGATTTGTTGAATTAAGTGTTCTGGTGGGATATGTCTGGAGGTTTCTACTTGGCCTTTTTGCTCCTCCTTGCCTGGTCTTTGTTTCTTTTTCTTATTCTTTTTTCCTCCTTCTTCTTCTTCTTTTTTTTTTTTAATGAGACAGAGTCTCACTCTGCCACCTGGGCTAGAGTGTGGTGGCATCAGCCTAGCTCATAGCAACCTCAAACTCCTGGGTTCAAGTGATCCTCCTGCCTAATGAGGAGCAGCTAGGACTACAGGTGCCAAGGGCTAGTCTTTCTATTTTTAGGAGAGTCAAGGTCTCACTCTTGCTCAGGCTGGTCTCCAACTGGGCTCAAGGAGTCCTTCTTTCTAAGCCTCCCAGAGTGCTGGCATTATAGGTGTGAGCCACCAAGCCTGACCTGGTGTTTGTTTCTTGATGTGGATGTATTTTCATGTCAATGAGAAAAAATTCATTTTTGCAGTCACATTCAGAGTTATGAGGCAGTTATTCTATCTAATTAACACACCTGCTTTACAAATGAGGAAATTGAAGTATGAGGAATTAAGTAACTTACTCCATAGTCGTCAAACTTTTAAACCAACAGGAGAGATACAAACTGAGGCAATATGAAGCCAGAATTCACCAAGAGACCCTCACAGGGTTAGAGCTGATTCTCAGTGCTGGCTTGGGAAACTTAAACTCGGTCGCCAGGAGGGAAAATTGAGGTCCAGGAGGCTTTAAGCAATTTGCCTAAATTTAACTAGCTGATTAATAGTGACTGGGATTAATTTGTTAATTCATTTTTTAATAAAAAAAAAAAGAGAGAGAGAAGCAAAGGAGAAAGGTTAAGATATGGCCAGGGAGAGAAGTCTTTTTTGGTGATACTTGAGCAAAACTGGAAGAGAGGAAATTGTTAATCTAGGTGAGTTTGCATGTTGAGAAGTTGCCTCAGGTAGACTGACTGAAATGTGTAGTCATTAAAGGTAGAAGGCATTGAATATAGAGGTGAGGCTATGGGGAAAGAGCAAAGTTGTAAAGGATCTTTCTGTAAGGCAGTTCTCTGGGGTGGAGGGAGTATTGAGTGGCAGTACTACCCCAGTGCAGCTGAGTTATCCTTACAGATGCTTCTGAGCAAGACTAGGGAAAGAATGTTTGCAAAGTGAGCACCAGGTCTTTGGAGGCATGTGCATAATCATTTACATCTTTTCATAACTACAGTATATTGCTATACGAACACAAGTATTTTCACGAATGTTGTTGCTGATGATACAACTCTAATTTATATAAAATAGGTCACATTTTAAACTGCATAACAATTTTTACTTTATAAGCCTTTGTAGCCCTTTATAGGACTCCAGGGTCTGCCAAGCAAATAATAGCAGAATAGAAAGGAGAACAGTACAGAGAATTCCAACTCAAGAAAATGAACTTAGTGCATGACGATTAAGAATTTATTTACATTCACTTTTTCTGCTTGATGTCTTGAAGCAGTGATTTTCAACTGGTGTGCCATGGCACATTGGTGTGTCATGAGGATCATAGGTATGCTGTGGAAATTTTTAAAGATCATTAATCAAATTATTTTGGAAAGAAGTTCAAAGCATAATGAGTATGTTCTTTTTAAAATTCTTTCTTTTGAACAACATAATTGAAGTGTGCCATGGAAGTTTTACTATAGGTTGAATTGTGCTATGAAATAAAAAGGCTGAGAAATACTGTTGAAATAAATGAGTTTGTATAATATCTTTATTTTGGGGGAAGTCATGCTGAAGTCCTTAGTGGTGAATTGTAATATTTTAAACTTATTCCCAAAGGATTAAAAAAATACTTCTGAGTGTATATGTAAAAGGTCTGACAATTAAGTTCTTGAACTTGACACTGTGTACTTAAGTTGGCAACACTGTGCAAACAGCTCAGGAAGGTTTCATGACCTTGGTATATCAGTGTTTCACAGTGTGTTTGTGTCAACATGTGGTGTTGTCTTGCTAGGTGGCTTAATATAGTGTTTTGGTTTTTTTTTTATACTGTTATAAGAATGTCAGAATTTGAATTAGAGCAACAAACAAACAACAAATTTCTTGTTAAACTTGGCAAGAGTGGAAGTGAAATTGGGGACATATTCATCCAAGTATATGGGGATAATGCCATGAAGAAAATGGCAGCGTATACATAAATGGATTAATGTTTTTCTGAGGGGAGAGAGAGCATCACTGATGAAGAGAGGTCAGGGCTGCCAGTAATGAGCAGCAATGACAAAAACATTGCAAAAATCTAATTGTGTGCTGAAATCATTGACTGACTGTGAGAAGCATAGCAGACCAAATAAACATCGATAGAGAAACAGGAACATCTTAACTGAAAATCTTGGCATGAGAAAGGTGTGTGCAAAAATGTTCCCAAAGGAGCTCACCCATGAACAAAAGCAAAGGAGAGTCTAAGTTTGCCAAGGCCTTTTTGAGAGGCAAGACGATGTTTTTGGTCATGGTACCACTGATGATGAAACATAGGTGTACCAGTATGACCCTAAAACAAAGCATCAAAGTGTATAATGGGAGTCAGCCAATTCTCTATGACTAAAAAAATTTCCATCAGACCAAATCAAGAGTTGTCCAAACAATGTTACTAAGGTTTTGTGATAACAGAGGGAATTTACACCAACTGGACAAACAGTTAACCAAGTTTACTATTTGGAAGTGATGAAAAAGGCTATGTGATATAAACAAAAACAATCTGAAGTTATGGCCAAAAACGTATGGCTCTTGCATCACGACAGTGCACCAGCTCACACGGCACTGTCTGTGAGGGAGTTTTTAGGCAGTAGACAAATAACTGTGTTGGAACACCTTCCCTACTCACCTGATGTGGCCCCAATGACTTTTTTCTTTACCCCAAGATAAAGGAAATATTGAAAGGAAGACATTTTTAATAACAACAGCTTTGATGGCCATTGCAGAAAAAGAGTTCCAAAATTGCTTTGAAGGGTGGACTAGTCCCTGGCATTGGTACTCTCAAAGGGAGTTCTTTGAATGTAACTATAGTGATATTGAACAATGGAGTATGTAGCACTTTCTCTAGGATGAGTTTGAGAACTTAATTATCACACCTTTGTATATAGAGAGATAGGAAGAGAGAGGAGAGAGAAAGGGGAAAGGAGATTGAAGGAAGGGGAGAGAGCAACAGTGGCAAAAGATTATTGCTGAATTATGAAGGATGTACAGATGTTCATCACACTGTTATTCCTCATTTCTATACACTTAAATATTTTCATAGAAATGGAAAAGGTAAAAACTGTATTCTTCATGCTACTTCAGATACTATATTATATTTTGTATCCAGAACTGTGGTCTTGAGTGTTATTATTTTAAATCAATGATTAGTCCATAATTTTAAATTACATGTATTTTTAAACATTTTCTCATTTTGAAATTATTTCTTATAATTTTAAGGATAGCTATTATTTAGTTGACATTTATATTATTAGGAATTTTATATGCATTATGACTAATCAAAATAATTCTGAAATATAGATATAATTTTCTCCATTTTTCAATAAGAAAACACATTAGCCCTTGGTCACAAGTAACTATAAATGTTAGTGCTGTGATTTGTGCCCAAGTGTGTCAGAATCCAAACTCTGCTTTTTAAAATTATATTACCAGCTTCCCACGGAAGAAAGAAATGCTAAGAAATGCTAATAATGCTAAGAAATTTTATTTATATGTAGGTGAGCAGGTGTTCCTTTGGAGATTTCTATATGCCAATTGAAATCTGTTAAAAATTATAATCTTATGAAAAATAAGCAGAATAAATCTTATGCCAAATGAGCAGAATAAACTAGTTTTTCTGCTTTTCTCTGTAACTCAAAGTCATAAACACAAAGTTATCAGAATTTTATTGCCTCTCTAAAAAATTTCTAATGAAGGTTCATTGCCTTATTTAAATGACTTATCACAAGTGACAGGTAAAATATCAATTGCATGTTTGATAGTGCTGTTTCAAAATGTGTTGACATTCGACTGTTTCATCAAATTCCTAAAATTTTCTGCTTTAATGTGTGCATAGTTTTATCTCTAAGTGACACTTTCTTCCCATGAGGCAAAGCATTAGTCATTCACTCAACAAATATTTATTGAGCACTTAATAAGTGCTTAGCACAGCATATATGCATTTTACTGACAATCCTATTGCAATCTTAACTACATTCTTTCCTGTTAAAGACAGTAACATTACACAATTTTTTCCCTCATGATTTTAATATTTTCTCACAGTAGCAAAACTTTTATAAATAAATATCTGGTGGGCTATTTTTAACATAACCATTTACTTGTAACCTCCAAACTAAACAAATAAGAATTATTTATATGTACAATTTAAAGTTTTTCAGAGTTATTGATAAAGCCACAGTAGATTTCAAAATAAAGGATTTGGGGGATTTGGGGATGATTTCAGTAGGAGAGGAGCTATGAGAGATTATCCCTTGGAATCACCCCCCAACACCCCTAGGTGTACAGCAAGTAACACTGAGTGTAGAGATTGTTTCCTTTTCCATTGCTGGTGAGAAAGAATATTTGCTTCAAAGTTTGCTCATAAAGCTTGAGTATATGACTACATTCAATGAACGAAATAAGGCATAATGTTCTCAAGTTCTGTTTCATAAAAGGAGATGCTTCCAAGTTTCTCTTTCCAAATAGCCCCAGAAACAATAGACCTAATTTTCTCTACAGATCTTTCTGTTTTTTTTTATTTTTTTATTTTTTTGAGACAGAGCCTCAAGCTGTCCCCATGAGTAGAGTGCCATGGCTTCACTGCTCACAGCAACCTCCAACCCCTGGGCTCAAGAGAGTCTCCTGACTCTGCCTCCCAAGTAGCTGGGACCACAGGCGCCCACCACAACACCTGGCTATTTTTTGGTTGCAGCCATTATTGTTGTTTGGCGGGTCCGGGCTGGATTCAAACCTGCCGCCTTAAGTGTACGTGGCTGGCGCCTTAGCCGCTTGAGCCACAGGCATGGAGCCCAGATCTTTATCTTTTTAAACACAAAAGTAGAGTCAATTACTGAAAATACCATGGGGGCCAACGTACAGAGAATATTATGTAAATATTTTGTACAATTCTGGCTACCTCTTTGTAAAATTTTGTAATGAATATTTTGTAAATAAAGGTATATCTAGCTATAATTTCCCATTTTCCCTATTTATGATGACTTTATGGGTAATCTTTGGAACACCATTAACTTTAACCTATGTATGCATTTCTTTATACCCCCCAGCTCCCACCCTTAAGAACTTGATTTATAAACTCTGCTTTGGAAGTAGTGACAATCTTCTTGTTTTATTTTTTCTTTGCAGTTTTTTTGTTTTTTTGTTTGTTTGTTTTTGGCCAGGCCTGGGTTTGAACCCACCACCTCCTGCATATGGGGCTGGCGCCCTATTCCTTTGAGCCACAGGTGCTGCCCCTCTTGTTTTAATTTTTTAAAGATGGGGGTCTTGCTATGTGCTTTAGGCTGGTTTCGAACTCCTGGCCTCAAGGGATCCAGTTCAGCCTCTCACGTTTCTGGGATTACAAGTGTGAGCCAACAAGCCCAACTCTAAGTAGTGAGAAGCTTCGTTCCTGCCTTTCTTCCTCTATTTCATCCCACACAGGAGTATTTCAGAGAATAAAATTCTTAGAGAGTGAATATGTGCAGGGAAATTTATTATTTTTTGTTTTAACTTTTTATTATGGACTATTTTGAACAAACACAAAAGTAGTTCTCAAATGCATAATGAGCCTGTATTCATCTTGAAGACTTTGCTAATCTTTCTTTCATCTCTCTCCCTTTTTTGGTTAGAATATTTTAAAATAAATTCCATGTCCTGTTTCACGGTCAATATCTCAGCCTGTGTCATAAGTTAAAGTGAAGGGAAATTCAAAGGTCAGCATTCACTCCATGAAAAGACAGAGTAAAAGCAGATTTTTGCCTTTGAGGCTACAGTGACTTTCCCAATAGTAAGAAGAGTCTTGGAGAGCCAGCAAAAATTGAGAAATAGGCTCTTTTCCTCGATGCACATCCTTGGCCCAATTTCTAAGCCCTCTTTAGTTTTTAGCGATGAAGCTGACCTCTTCCAATGTCCTAGTGGCCTAAAGCTCTAGGTACCTCTAATGAAGGAGAACATTTTCAGGAGAGAAACTGAGTTATAGGCTATCAAATTCTTTTTTCATAGATATTTGGTTTTTTTAAAGGTAGATATATGGAGAAGGCAAAGGATCATTAAAAGGTAGGTTTTAAGAGTATATGCTTCTTCCAGATAAAACACATTGGCAGTTTTCTACTTGATATATTGATATACCATCAAGGTCATGTCGTAACTAATCATTAAAAACAGATAAATGGGCAGGTACATTGAAAACCTAGGTCACTTCTGATCAGACAGTTGCGATCCAGGTTGTGCAATTTTATAAAGTACAAGAGTGTGTCCCTGGCCCTCATTAGCTCCCGCATCGGAGAATGGGAAGGCAGACATTTCATTCTTTGGCTTAGAACTTTCCCTATTCAAGAGTGATCAATAGAGATCCACAGCTATAGGAAGGTATACAGTTATCACACTTTTTAGCTTAGAATAAATTAGTTTGTCTGTTATCTGAATTTAGTACTGCCAAAGGAGAAGAACTGACAGGCCTGAAAGGGATTCCACAGTAGACATCATTTACCAGCAGGAACTCCACCAGGCCTCTGAATAGAACTGGGAGAGGTGTTTGGGTAGAGAAATAAGGCCTCCCGTGCTCTGTTATTAATAGCAGGGTGTCCTCAGGAAAGTCACCTCCCTTTTCTGGATCTCAATTCCCCAATTGAAAAAAAAAAGATTGAATTAGAATGACCTCTAAGTTCCCGTACAGTAATGATGTCCCATCAAGTCTTTTCTTTCCTCTTTTATTCTAAAACACAGTGGTCTGGAGAATTTCACATGTGTCCTGTCTACACCTGTCATCCTACGATAACCTTTGATTTCATCTTCTTTCATCTTTTTAAACTAAAGAGTCACAGGTATTTCTACACAGAAACTACTTTATTCCTTAAATTATGTTAGTTTTGTATGCTTCTTTTCTTTCTTTCTTTCTTTTTTTTTTTTTGCAGTTTTTGGCTGGGGCCAGGTTTGAACCTGCCACCTCCGGCATATGGGGCCAGTGCCCTACTCCTATGAGCCACAGGTGCCGCCCAAGTTTTGTATGTTTCTTTGACCCCTTCCAGATTTGTTAAGTCATCCTTAGCGTTTCCTGACCCAGAACTTCGTTTCTCTGCCTTAGAGGCAACTGAATATTAGAGAAACTAAGCAAAACAATTTACCTGTTTTGCAATTTGCTTCCTTCCTGAAAAATGACTCATGTTTTATTGATTCTTTTTATCAAATAACACCCTCTACTGATGTTCTCAAGGCCTAATTACGCTCCTAACTAACTTTACTAAGGGATGAATTACAGTCATTGTCTTATTAATAGAATATGATTTATTTTTATCTCCAGTGATGATGTTGCTTTTTCCCCTACTGAACCTTCCCTGCTACTTTAAGCCTTGGTTGCCGTGCCCAACCCACAGATCCTGTTCTTGCTACCTCTTGGGCACAACTACATTCTCAAGGACAGTGTAAAATAGGAGGGACAGATTTCCTTAATTGTGCTTTTTAATCTTTTTTCATCATGCTCAGGAACATAAATCTCAGTAGGATCTCTAGAGGGCTGGAGACACAACCAGAATTCTGTTCCCCAATGCAAGCTCTAGGGCTTGGACGTTGATATATGCAAGTTTAGTAAACGATGCCTGTGGTTCTGGAACGAGACGAGGGATGTTTTATGGGCGGTTTGGACCTTGCTCCATCAGACTCATGAGTCATACAGATTACCCCTATTCTTGTATTGAATGTGCCACTATCCCAGAGGTAAAACTTTCCCTACAAGAGAGTAGGAGGGAGCGTAACCCACGTGCTTTCACCTCTGTGAGGCTGTTCCTGATGCCACCCTGATGTGTTTTCTGTGGTTACCCAAACCTTCTGTCATCACAATTTTTGTAACTATTTCCTCTACTTCTCTTTCGACATATTTCTATCAGTTCAAGTAGAAAAATAAGTTTCAGTCTGTGAGCTGCCTTCTATCTTTATATACAATTTGCTTTTTAAAGTAAGTGGGATGTGAATTCAGACATGGTTACGAAAGAAGAAATGCTCAAATCATTTGGCCCATGTTTAGAAAACATAATTGGTAGAACAACAACATGGATCATGAGGCCTCCATTAACTTAACACATCTATATCAAGCCCTTAATATGTTCCAAACACTCTTGTATTTGAACAGGCCAACACAGCACCTTGTTCTTTTGGAGGCTTACAAAGGAGCAGAAAGGAAAAATGATAAACAAGTAACTCTGATTACACACAGGAAGGAAGTGATCCTTAAGAATTCTGGATACACAGAAAATTAACTCTGAGGGCAGCAATGACAATAGGTACTTTATATATGTAAACTTTTAGTCATAACAATTCCCTATCCGTTTGCTGGGACTGTCATAACAAACCGTCATAGACTGGAGAGCTAAAACAACAGAATTTGTTTTCTTCATGTTCTGGGGGCTAGAAGTCAAAGCTAAAGGTTTTGATTTCCCCTGAAGCCTTTCTCCTTGTCTTAGGACACAAGAAGGCAAAGCCTGGACTTGAACTCCAAGATCTGTGCACTTAATCACTATGCTCATGTTTAAGATGACCATCAACTAAGGAATTTAGGAGATAAGTTATTGGAAACCAGCAAGACTCAGAGTCATGGCATAGCCAAAAGCACGTGGCATAGATTCACATGGTCTGAGTTCAAGTCCCCACTTTTATGCACAGAAGTTGTCTAACATTAAGACTATTCACTACACTCATGTTTTTATTCCTTCCTCCATAATAAAACCTATACACTCTGATATTTTCTGTTCTTTATATTTCATTACAAAAAAAAAAACCCTCCACACACTCCGGTTGTAATCTATTCATTTGGTTTCATGACACACAAATATGTTTTGACCCACATTTAAAAAACACTGCCTGGGCTCAGCGCCTGTAGCTCAATGATTAGGGCACAGGCCACATACTCAGGAGCTGGCGGGTCTGAACCCCGCCCAGGCCTGCTAAACAACAGTGACCACTACAACAAAAAAACTAGCCAGGCACTGTGGCAGGCGCCTGTAGTCCCAGCCACTTGGGAAGCTGAGTTAAGAGAATTTTGTTTGAGCTCAAGAGTTTGAAGTTGCTGTCAGCTGTGACGCCACAGCATTCTACCAAGGGTGACATAATGAGACTCTGTCTCAAAAAACAAAACAAAACAACAAAAAAGCCCTGCCTCGTGTAGCCAAATGTAATTGACTCTTCTCAATTAGTGATCCAAGCTCAGAGTTTTGGGGTCCTATAGTGTTCACTTATCTAAAGGCAACTCGTAAGAAGGAAGTTGCCTGTTCTCTTCTCTGGCGTCCTGATAGTGACCCCACAATGTGGTTGAGTGTCAGATTTCTCACGATGCCCTCCCTGCAGTGGGGAGTTGACACAGTTAAGGAAATTTGAGAGGGGATGATCTGTGACAACACCTGGAGTTTAACTGACAAAAAATGAAAGTGAGAGAACCAGAGAGGGGAAGTGGTTTATCTTACGTTTCTTTATGTGTATAAGATGCTGTTTTGTTTTGTTTTGCTTTTGAGCCTGTCTCTTACTTGGTTGTTGCCTAGGCTAGAGTGCAGTGGCATGATCCTAGCTCACTGCAACCTTGAACTCCTGGGCTTAAGAGATTGTCTAGTCTTGGTCGCCCAAGGTGCTGGGATCACAGGCTGGAGCCACTATGCCTGGCCAAGATGCAGTGATGCTCAGTGGTTGAGATCACATGCTCTCCCTCCACACGGCATTTATTAGAATGTCATGCTGCTCATCAGCTGTGTTTTACTGAATCCGATGGTACCTTTGAGTGCTCATCATATTTGTGGGGATTAAAAGGGAGCTATTACAAGGAAATTGCCTAGTAAGTATCAGTTATTACTTTAAAAGTCTCTAGGTTGAAAGAAAGGAAGGAGAAAAGAGCAAAAAGTTGACAGTGCCAAGGGATTCTCTCATACCTTTCTCAAGGCCCTTTACCATACATCACCAGGAATATGCCAGGAAAATTTGGATTTATTACTCTGGGCAGTGAAAGAGAATGCAAACTTTGAAAAACTAAAGGGTATCTCAGTAAGAGGTTGTTTCAGAGGTTTTGCTGCTATTAGGTAATTTGGGGGAGGGCCTAAGGAAGGGAGTCTTTGCTTTGGATTGGATATATTTAGGAAGTGAAAGTAACTCTATAAAGATTTGGATATCCAACTAGATCTTATCTAAGAGAAAAGGCCAGACCCAGGCTCACAATGTATTTTGTAAGGAAGTAGCAATCACTCCTATTATCCAGGATAGAGGAATGTTTGGTCATTTTGTGTACATTGGAAAATGTTCATGTTTTTGCCTGTGTTCAAATATCATTACAGAGTCGTCTTTGTTTTCTTAATTCATCACAGTCATGGAGTGGCCTTGTCTGTGAATTTTAGGTTCAACAGAACACCAAGGCCTAGTTGTTTTACTCTTAGATTTGGCCTCTGTCCATTATGGGGTCCATTGACCAAGTGGTTATCAACATTAATAATTGAAATGTTGACATACTACAGAATGTCTTAGAGCAGTGGTTCTCAACCTTCCTAATGCTGCGATGTATTTTCGTTGTTACAAAGGGGTCATGATCCATAGGTTGAGAACCACAGTCTTAGAGGATTTCAAATTTCAATGCATAATAGATAGATTGCATTTTAAAAGATATTATAAATTCTTAATGTACTAGTTATGGTGTGCTCAACAAAAAGTTAATTTTTTTTTTTTTTGAGTCTCACTTTGTTGCCTTTGGTAGAGTGCTGTGGCATCATAGCTCCCAGCAACCTCTAACTCTTGGGCTCAAGTGATACTCTTGCCTTAGACTCCCAAGTAGCTGGGACTAGACGCACCTGCCATAGTGCCTGGCTATTTTTCAGAGGTGAGGTCTCACTTTGACTCAAGCTGGTCTTGAACCCGTGAGCTCAGGCAATCCACCTGCCTCAGCCTCCGAGTATACTGGGAATATAGCCATGAGCCACCATTCCTGGCTCCCCCAAATTAATTTTAATCTCTCAGTGTAGGTTTTCTCTTTCATACTGAAGCAAGTTTCCCAGAAAATTTCATCTTTAATTTTATTCAGAATATTTACAATCAGAAAACCTTTTAGAGAGGGCTCATCTAAAATTAAAATAGTTGTACTAAGAAAAAACTTGAACAGAATAAGCCAGGTTGGATTCTATAGCTCAAATACTGAAGTCGTTCAAATACTAAAGTCATACGGCCTTTTACTCTTAATACTAAGGATGCACAGACAAAATAATGTGTAGGATATTTAAGAGCTTCTATATACATCATAACTTTTTTTTTTTAATTTTTACTTTTTTGCAGTTTTTGGCCAAGGCTGCATATGAACCAACGACCTCTGATATATGGGGCCTTTGAGGTACAGGTGCTGCCCCATCATAACTTTATTTTTAATTCCAGACTTAGATATAGCCACAGTTGACCCTTGCAACAGCATGGGTTTGAACTGCGTGGTCCACTCATGAATGGGTTGTCTTCTGCCTTTGCCCATCCTGAGACAGCAAGGCCAACCCCTCCCCTTCTTCCTCCTCTTCAGCCTGATCACCAGGAAGACAATGAGGACAAACCTGTACAATGTTCCACTTCCACTTAATGAACAGGAAATGTATTTCTCTTCCTTATGACTTTCTTAACAACATTTTCTCTGCTTTACCTTCCTTTATTATAAGACTATAATATATATGACATATAAAACATTTGTTTTTTGTGGTGGGTACATACCATTTAACATTTTCAAAAGAAAAATGATTCATACGTCAATTGCCAGAAGATCAAAAAACTCAGTGTTTCATACCAACTTTAACCACGAATAGCTAAAAAGGAAAAAACTGGCCTTCATCCTTCTGTTTTTGCTCCAACATCCACATCTTCTGTGCCTTGCCTTTCAGAGAGAACTTTGCATCATAAGGCCGTCATCTTTTTGGACAAGGATAAGGATCAAGTTCATCCTTCATGTAACCTGTTTTCATGGAAGTCTGAGTAGAAGAAAAACCAACTTCCAAAGATCTCTCCGGTGTGTTGGGGGGGCCGGCTTCTTTTCTCTTCCTTCTGCTGGCAAATCTGCAGAACACATTTCACCTTCTCCCATGTGTGCCCAAGCAATTTTCTTTTCTCTTCTTTTTTCCTGAACCACCTCAATGTGAGGAACATTTTGTAAGCTAGTCTCTCTTCCATTATCTTTAAAATATGGCTCCACAAATGCTTTCTGCTTCACTTTACCTCGTTTATCACCATGAGCCTTGGTTTCTTTGTGGCAGCAGTGGATTCTTCCTCTGCTACCTGGGGGAAACTCTGGGCCAAACAAGATTCCTATTCTTTGTGTGTTGTCTGATCAAACGTATCTTCCAACCTATCATTCATTTTTCTTTTTTCATTTGGACTTTTTTCTGTCTTCTGCTGTTGCTTCTTCATTTTTAAAAGCACAGTTTCATTAACCAAGGTACAGTCCAACACTCCATGTCCACTCTCTCCCCTCCTAATCTTGACTGACTGCCATTCTTTGTGTCTATGACAGTAATATCTATTTTATACTGGGAAAGGTCTGCTCCTGGATCTATACTCCACTGGATATTTTCATGGGATACATATTGGTGATTTTGTAGAGACTTGGTTTTTCCAATTCTACATGGATTTAACTGACCTAGTTTTTATTTTTATTGGCTCATGAGAGCCAGTCCCCTTCACATCATCAACAAGATTCTTTGTCTCCAAACTTCACATGTATGGGATTTTGAAAACAGGATTATCTTCTTGTATTTGTAATAGAGGTTTATTGCCTGCAGATAAGTTATAGGAGGATGATGAACTCCTGTAAATTGGGCTCCTCTAGGTGAATCTTTGGATAACATACTGGGCCCACTCAAGGCCTTACCGCTTTGAGGAAGAACCCTTGGAAATGGGCTTCAAAGTCACTTGCCTAAATCTGTTTTTAGAGGTCTCACTTCCTTGGCTTTTCTCTTGATGCTGAATAGCTTCAGCTTTAAACTATCTTCAATATTTCTTATAGATTCCTCAAAAATCTCTTTCTTATGCTGTCCTTCCAAACTAGGCATCCTCAAACTATAGCCTGCGGGCCACATGCAGCCCACCTAGGACATTTATCTGGCCCGTCGGTGTTTTTGCTGCCACTGCCTGTCCTGCTTAGCAGCCAACTTGTCCCAGGGCCTGCAGTCCAGCCCTCCAATGGTCTGAGGGACAGTGAACTGACCCCCTGTTTAAAAAAAGACAGTGAACTGACCCCCTGTTTAAAAAAATTGAGGACCCCTGTTCCAAACAGTGGTAGAGCTTGGGACCTTGAGATTCTAGCCATTGGAGGTTGACTTTGATCACAAGTGTCAGATACTAGAATTTCATTTTTATTAGGATTATATTGTAGATAAGTTGATGCCTTGGAAACTTTTCTCAGTTTCTCGGTACACGCAGAATGCTCCAATTTAGTCTGTGTGTGTTCTGTGTGTCAAACATAGAGGTCCTCCTTTTTTTGTAACTGGTTCCTGCCAGAAAATGAGAAGGCTGTTCTTGGTGAATCAGGAATGCCATTTTCCTCACATTCAAGCTCAGTTGTTTGATGCTGTTGATCATTTTCAATTTTCTGCTACAGTTGCTCAGAAAGCTTTTAAATTTTCTTTCTGTATTCTTTTCATTCACAAACTCTAATAAGTTTAAGATTTTGCTGCTGGATATTTTCAAACTTTTGCTATTTTTTTTTTCTGCATAGTTAGTGCACAGCAATCACATAACCCTATTCTTAACCTGTCTTAAAACTTTAGTGTTTCATGAAGAACTTTCTGTTGCGCTCTCAGCTGTTGACTTTTGGTGAAGAATTGTTCTAATCTTTGTGTATCTAAAATTCATTCCTTTTTCAGTTTGGTTACTTTTACTTGTAAACAGCTTCCAAGATTACCTCAAAATTTGCCAAAGGTCCAGAAGGGAAGCGGGACTCCTCTGGAGCTGTGAAGGCGACTGGGACTCCCTTGCCTCCTCTTTCACCCTTTTCCCTCAAAGGCCCCTCTGAGCAGTCCATGCTATATCCAAAATATGTGTTAATTGACTACTTATGTTATCGGTCAACAGTTGGATATTAGTAATTAAGTTGAGGGAGAGTAAAAAGTTATACATGGATTTTTGACAGCATTGTGTGTGAGGGGATTGATGCCCCAACTCCTGTGCTGGAATTAGGCTTAATGTAGACCTCCTTTTACCTTTTCAAATACATCTTTAGCATTGCTAAATTACAAGATCCCTTTTTTTTTTTCTTTTTTGGCTTGGGCTGGGTTTGAACCTGCTACCTCCGGCATATGGGGCCAGCGCACTATTCCTTTGAGCCACAGACGCCGCCCAAGATCACTTATTTTTAATACATTTATTCACTTATAATTTCCTTTCTTTTTTTGATCATTTACTAGAGGAAAAACAGCATGCTAGACGCTGACGGCAAATTTCACGTTTCTTATTCAAAATTGATTCAAAGCACTTTTTGGTTTTGGGTTCCTTGCTTCAGTTACACAGGTATAAAAAGAAACACAGACATCATAGGAAAATATTTCTTTGACAACAAAGTAGTAAATGTTCAATGTTGTTGAAGGGCAATCAGGAATCAGATGATAAAGACAGCTCTTTCTTTAGTTGCTGATTGAGTTCTTAAGAGCATATTTTAAAATATTGCAATGCTCGTACTTTGCATTTCTTCACTGTTCTTACATAGATATTAAAATAAGACATAAATACTACAGAGATTTTTACAGATCTCTGGAAGGGTTTTCTGTCAATGGGACGCTGATTCTCCAAGAGGATAAAGGTTGTCATTTGAGGCAGCCATCAGTGGAGAGCTTAGAGGGAGGTTCCAGCCAGCAGAAACCAAAGAGTTCTGCAGCTCCCCTAACAGCCAATGTGACCCCTAGCGAATGTTCTTTGCAGAGAGTCTTATATTCTTGAAGCAAGTCTCAAGCACAAATTATGATGGTGTCAAAAGAAATAATGTTGGAAATCAAATAGTAAAATAATTCAGTAACTTTTTCTGGGAACCATAGAATTTCTGAAATAGAAGAGTTAATATCATTCTGATTGTAATGCAACTAATATTTATCAAGGGTCCATCTTGTTTGATATATATGTTGCTCATTGAATTTTAGCGTTTGCTACCTACATTTTGGAATGGAAGAATTTAAAGAAAGGTTAAATAAGCTGCCCTATTTAAAGAGGAAGAGAGAGAGATTGTGAATGATGGAGGTGGGGTTAGAAACCAGGTCTGTTTTACTCCAAAGAGTACGGAGTTAGTTTAATAGTTTTGAGTGCCTATTGTATACCAGGCACTGTTCTAGTGCTTCATATATATTTTATTATTTAATCCTCATAATGACTCTGTGAGATAGATACTATTTTGTAGGTACCTAGAATTTTATTTTATTTTATTTTGCAGTTTTTGGCTGGGGCTGGGTTTGAACCTGCCACCTTTGGCATATGGGGCTGGGGCCCTACCCCTTTGAGCCACAAGCGCTGCCCCAGGTACCTAGAATTTTAGTAAGTGGTTTGTGATAGTCATACAACTAGTAACCAGCTCCTAATTATGTCACTCTTGACTCTTTGGTTGAACCAAATTAGCTTATGCAAAGCAAATATTAATAGATCTGAAGGGAGAAATAGGCAGCAATACAAAAATAGTAGAGGACTTCAGTACCCCACTTTCAAAATGGACTGATCATCCAGACAGAAAATCAATAAGGAATCACTGGGCTTGAACTGTACTTTAGAGCAAATGGACCTCAGAGACTTGTATAGGACATTCCACCCAATAACAGCAGAACGTACATGTGTGTCAAGTACCTATGGAACATTTTCCAAGATAGATTATACATTAGGCCACAAAACACGTCAACAAGTTTAATAAGATGAAAATCATATCAAATATTTTTTCTCACCAGTTTGGTATGGAACTAGAAATAAATAACTGGAGGAAAATTGGAAAATTCATAAATATATGGAAATGAAGCAACACACTCCTAAACAATCAACAGGTCAAGAAAGCCATCAAAAGAGAAATTTAAAAATCTCTTGAGACAGATGAAAGAGATACAAAAAACCAAAACTTAGGAGATGCAAAAAAAAAAAAAAACAGTTCTAAGAGGGAAGTTTTTAGTGATAAATGCTGACACAGAGAAGAAAGACATCAAATAAATACCCTAACTTCATACCTCAAGGAACTAGAAAAAAGAAGAACAAGCTAAGCCCAGAGATAGTAGGAGAAAGGAAATCACAAAGGTCAGAGCAGAAATAAATGAAATGGAAACTAGAAAAACTAAAAAATTTGACACTGAGAGTTGGTTTTTTTTAAAAGATAAACTAAATTGATAAACTTTTACTTTGACCAACTTAAGAAAAAAGGGAAAAAGTCCCAAATAAATAGAATCAGAAGTGAGAGAAGAATTCCTAACACCACGGAAATACAAAGGCTGGTAAGAAATTACTCTGAGGAACCACATGCCAAAATATTAGATAACTCAGAAGAAAGGGGTGAAGTTTTGGAGACATAAAATCTATTGAGACCAAATTATTATGTTAAAAATATTTTATATTATAAAACTTTTAAGACATACAATAAACTCAAATATAACCTATAATTGTAACCTAGAATTAATAATTATTAGTTTGGCCACATATAATTTATCCATCTATTTTTTTCTTTTCTGTTGCTGAAGTATTTTAAAACAAATAATAGACATGTTATTCCATGCCTACATATGAATTTCTAAAATTATGAAAATGTCTGTTATGTTACCACATTATGTTCTTTCCATTCTGAAAAGTTAAAGGTGATTTTTGAAAGACATTATTTCGGGGCAGCACCTGTGCCCCAAAGGAGGAGGGTGCTGGCCCCATATACTAGAGGTAGCGGATTCGAATCTAGCCCAGGCCAAAAACTGCAAGACAAACAAACAAATAATGTTATTTCTAAGCTGCTTACACGCTACACATGAGGAAGATGATCAGCTTAAGTAATTCTAAAAGTTGATTAATGGTTTCAAGAGTTTTATTAATAGCTTTAAAAATATATTTTGTCATCTCTATGTGAATCAGCTGTTTAGAAATCTTCTGACGCTTTCAGAGCACCCATTGAATCACTCCTTTTTTTTAAATGTTCAAATCACAAGAAGAAAATAGGACTTTTTTGCATTTTTTAATCATTTGAGAACAACTTGATTTTTCTTCCAAATGACTAACATGAGAGAAAAAAGTTTAAAATACTTTGTGGCTTACCACAGGAAGTAGAGGGCATAAAGTTAATTGTGTAAAATGCTACACTTTTTTTTTTTTAAAAAAAAAAAGAAGGGAACAAACAAAAAAGAAACCCAACGAACTACTAAATTTCAACATTAAACTTCTAGAACCTATATTTTTCTCCCAGAAGTTTAGCTTAGGGCCCTTTCTTAATTTTTACAAATGTGTTTTGAGCTTTTTTCCTAGTGTATTATTTCTTCTCACTGTAAAAATAGATGACTTTGCTACAGAAGAATTTTAATGAACAAAAAAGTGAGGAAGAGATAAAAATCACCCACAAAGGCCAACACCCGGAAATAACTAATCAATGCCAATGTTATATACATAGATACAAATACTACTGCTTTCAAACTTGAATATCATATTACATGGTGTTTCACACATACTTTCTAATGTATACTTGTATAGTGATATTGTCTAACCATTTGTAAATTTCTTGAACACTTATTAAAAACAGCTTTATGGAGCTATATGACATGTGCTGTACAAGTCACCCACTTACAGTGTGCCAAGCACAGATATGAGCAACCACTGCCACAGTCAAGATTTTTATCTCAAAAAGAAAGACTGTGCCCTTTAGTTACCATTCCCCTATTCACCCAGCTCAATCTCAGTCTGCCCCACAACGACCCAGCTACCACTTCTCCCCTTGGTCTCTTGTGGCTGGCTTCTCTCATTTGGCATAGAGTTTTCAAGAACCCTCTGTGACGTATCATGAAATCAGAATTTCGTTCTAACTAACTGCCTTCAATAGACTCATAATCTTCCAGGTAAATGACAATCTCCAGATCTATCTATTTTAAACCACTGTGGTATAGATGAGAATTGTGACTAGTATATGATTTTGTGATCTGGTATGTCCTTAGTCTTTGGTAAGGTATTTACTGAGTTTGGTTTACCCTGAAGCTCTGCATTCAGCTACGGAGAGAACCTGCCTTTTCCATAAAACTCAGCTGCTCGTCATCTTCTAATCAGGTTATTCACTTCCATCCAGGATTTACCTCGAGTCAGTCTCCCTTCACCATCTCTTCTTACTGTTCCGTAAACCTCTGGCTTCCAGTTGATTTGCCTAGGGGCACTAAAGCCTATGACCTTACCACGGTGACAGACTTTTACTTTTTCCCTTGCTAATTAAGGTAGGAGGTGATGATGACACACTTGCCTCGAACTCTTGCTTTAAATGGATCTACAGGCGAGAGTCACAGAGGAGCGGAGTAATTGCGAAGTTTAAAGCTTTGCTTCCCCAGTATCTTACAGCAGTGCTGCATCACGAAATGTTCAGTCTTGTCTCTACCTGGCAGATGCCCAGAGTGCGTGGGGGCTCCTACCTCACTGACATAATTGAAATCAGAGGGTTACCTAGGTGCTCCAGCAAGCCAGCAAAACTGTGAACTTTCTGGCCTTGACTGACTGTGGTTCGAAGCACATAAAATGTCTTTGGCCATGCAGACCCCTCATGCAGGCTTCCCAGCCCCCTCCCAGAAAACCATACCAAGTGGTCGTTGTATCAGAAACTACTGAGTTTATGAATTTTGCCATAAAGACTTAGCGGTGAGCACCCCTGGACTTTACAGAGGAGCGAATAGGTGACAGTATTTATAAACTCTTTAGCAGTTCATATCATAAATCCCAAGTAGAGTTCACCTAAGCTAAGAAAGTTCGAACATAATGTAGGATGAGATAAATTGCCAACCTCGATAAATCCTAAGGCATATTACCTTCTAAACTAATGTTATTCTCCAGGTGGCTGTGAGGTCCTTCATAGACTTTTTCAGTTGGCTTTGTCCCTCCCAGGAATACAAACAGTTTGAGGTATTTTTTGAATCCGTGGTTTGCTCTTAAATATGTGTAACTTTCTTTAAATGTTAACCTACAATTCTGTTGTACATGGTGACTGTAAACCCAGCATACTAATAATGGTGTGTTCATCCAACTGCCTTGGACAGGTAGAACATTCACTGGACTCTTTCCAATCCTTGGAAATGGAAAGTTTTAGCTAAGGCAACACCCCTTGCATTTGAACTAGTGACTACAATGTTAATGTTTAAGCTATCTTTACTTTTCCAAATGCTAATGATCTAGCTGAGAGTTTTTTTTTTTTCTCCAAATATGACCACGTCAGATTTTTATTTTAGGAGGGCTTAATTTATTCTACTCTAAGCAACACACATGGCAGTGCTGAGCCCCAAGTTGGCTGGGTCTGGGTAGTTCTGGGTGGGTTGTAAGTCCTCTATCTTGCCTAATCTTTCACTCTTGTAAATTTTTTAATGCAGGCTCATTTTTTAGAGCAGGGATATTCAAAGCTGATGCTATCAATCTAAACTGAAAGTAGAAGTCAATTTCTCCTTCCTCATTTCACACAGAAGTGGACTTGACCTGCTGCAATCATGGGGATGTTTGAAATTGCAACAAAGGAAGCAAAACAAAGCTACATGAAGCCTGTGCAGTGAGAAGGCATATTCAGGTAGTGACCAGACTGAAAACTGCCTCTTTTTGGTGGAAAAAAACCCCAAAAACCTATGACTCATAAAACCCTTCCACTGATTATGGAATAGCACAGCCCTAAGAGAAATGAAGATATAAGCCAGCAAATTTACAAATCAGAAATGCTTTTTCTGCTGAACCAAATGCATGCCAAATGCATGCAGAATGCAATGGAAGAATGAACACCTCTTTAGAAGCCCGATGAAAACCTGACTAGAACAATAAAGATATTTGTATCAGAATGTTTATTGCAGCCCAATTCATAATTGCCAGATCATGGAAGAAGCCCAAGTGTCCATCAATCCACGAATGGATCAATAAACTGTGGTATATGTACACCATGGAATACTATACAGCCCTAAAGAAAAACGGAGACTTTACCTCCTTCATGTTTACGTGGATGGAACTGGAAAATGTTCTTCTTAGCAAAGTATCTCAGGAATGGAAGAAAAAGTATCCAATGTACACAGTCCTTTTATGAAACTAATCTATAGCTCTCAAACGAAAGATACAACTTAATTCTAGCCCAAGAATATGGGGAGGGG
>CAUYQV010152617.1:0-13874 GCA_963574575.1 Galagoides demidoff
ACGGATCATGAAACTGAGGCTGAAAGAAGCTTGGCAATCTTTTGTCCCCCTGGGTAGAGTGCTGTGGCATCACAGCTCACAGCAACCTCCAACTCCTGGGCTCAAGCGAGTCTCCTGCCTCCGCCTCCCAAGTAGCTGGGACCACAGGCGCCCGCCACAACACCAGGCTATTTTTTGGTTGCAGCCATCATTGTTGTTTGGCGGGTCTGGGCTGGAGTCGAACCTGCCACTTTAGGTGTATGTGGCTGGCGCCTTAGCCACTTGAGCCACAGGCACCGAGCCGAAGCTTGGCAATCTTGCACAGTCACTGTGGAGGAGGAAGGATCTGAAGTGGCATTAACTGAGCAAGTCTAGCTTTGGGACTCAAAGCTTGACCCAGGGGTCCAGGTTGCAGAAGGACAGGTGCTGAGAGCTGTTTTAGTCCATTTGCTAGCGCTGTAATTGGATACCACAGCCTGGGTAGTTCATAAAGAATAAGAATTTATTTCTTGCAGTTTTGGAGGCTGGGAAGTCCTAGAGCATGCTGCCCATATCGGGTAAGGGCCATCCCATGGCGGAATGGGGAAAGGCGGAAGCTAGCATGAGAGACAGGAAATCAGGCTGAACTCATCCTTTTTATCAAGAGCTTACTCTCCTCTCTCCAGCATTAATCCATTCTTGAGGGCAGAGCCCTTATGGCCTCATCACTTCTTAAGGGCCCCACCTACCAAAACTGTTATAATGGCAATTAAGTTTTCAACACATGGACTTTAGGGGGGACACATTCAAACCATAGCAACAGCCTTCTGTGGAACAGAGTGCCTGGCACATGGTGGGGCAGAGCACAGGATGGGCGTGCTGGGCCTCCCTGGGCCCTTTCCTTAGAGCCCTTCCGGGTCCCGTCTATGCTTATCCTTGTCCTGGGGCATCTGGCCTTGTGCCTGGTTAATACCTAAGCCTTTGAGGTGGGCAGCATTCCTTACAGTGTATGGTAGGGAGGCATATCTAATTTTATTTTAACAATTAAGAACTTTCCTAGGCAGTTGGTTTTGTTTAAAAGAAAAATGAAAGACTTGCTTGCTTCCACCACTCTCAGGCATTGTGGGGTGGTGAGGAGGACCTAGGAGTGAGACAGCCAAGGGGTTAAGGTCCTTCAAAGTGGACAGATTAAAATAAAAGAACGCTTGCTGCCATCCCTGCCTCTCAGATCCTTCCTGTCCCATTGCTTTGAATGCCCCATTCCCACCCCACCAGGCCTCCCCGCTTTATGGCCCATGGTGTTTCCTCTAGTGTTTAATGTTCTCTCCTTTGCCTTTCTGGGTGGCCCTCTCAAGTTGGCCATGTTTAAGCCCAACCAGTCACCTAGGTCACACCCTCCTCTTCTCATACCCATTGTATCATTTTCTTTGTATTAACACTTGATTCAGAGCTTTTTATTTTCTGAGTTGTCATGTAGAGGCATCTGTTCATCCATTCGTTCATTCCTTCATTCCAAACATAACCCAGAGCAGGTTTCTGTTGCCATCACCTATTGCTGTGGAATAGTCAGAAGCCAGGCCTTCCTGGTTCTTGCCGTGTGCCACATTCCCTTGCTGATGACTGACCTGAGTGGATGTGAGCTTTTGTGGTAGTAGGTGTGCTGAGCCTGTGCTGCATGTGGGCTGCCTTTTCCCTTGAGTAGAGCCTCTAGTTTGCTGGTCACGCTTGCCCTTGGTCATTGTGGAGATGCTGCTCCTATTCCTCTGTTGGCCTTGCCCTGTCCCTGCCATTCATCCCTGTCACCATAGCCTTCTGGTCTCTGACCCATTCGGTTTGTGTTAACAGCTCCTTAATGGGAGCTGTACTCCACCACCCTGTGCCCACCCTGGCATTTTGCACCTGTGCTGCTACTGTTCTCTTATTGGCTATGTTTCAACAACTGATGGCCCTGAAACCCCCAAGGGTCCCAAGATGCCTGTTGGGTACAGACCAGATCTGGATGGACCCTGGGTAGCATAAATTCCCAGCCGGCTCTAGGCGATCCCTGGAAACATAGGCTGATCTGGGGTACTTTGGTAGAGATTGGGTCACTTTTGGGTTGGATTAGCAGCTCTAGGGGCTCCTTTAGTGAACCTGCCTTCTTGGCCTTAAAGCCATCTCCACACCAGTAGGCGTGATGAGGTCCAAGCCTAGTGGGGAGGTGCAGGGGATGTGTTTAGGTGGTCAGAACCTTACCTGAAGTTAGAGAGGAGGTGTGATTTTGTGAAATATATTTGGTCACCCCCCCCCCTTTCCTGACACTTAGCTGTGTAAGTAGAATCTCTGCAGTAGTAAGAGTCATTTATCTGTTAATGAGGTGATTGGTGTCTAAGGCTCCTAAATTGCCTTAGGATGGGGCTGGTTGCTGGGAAACCAATCATATGGCTAGAGGGCTAGCACTTTAAGTCTTTCCCTGTCCTGGTCCTGGGATCAGAGAAAGGCTGAAGTTTGAGGTAATAAACCAATGGCCAGTGTTTAAGCAATCATGCCTATGTAATGAAGTGTTCATTAAAAACGCAAAAGGACTGAGTTCTGAGAGCATCAGGATAGCTGAACACGTAGAGGTTCCTGGAGGGTGGCATACTGGAGAGGGCATGGACGCCTCAGCCCTTCCTACATGCCTTACCCTAGGCGTCTCTTCCATCTCACTGTCATCTTTGTAATATTCTTTATAATCAGTAAAAGTAAGTAAATGCTTTTCTGAGTCTTGTGAGCTGCTCTTGCACATTAGTTGAACCCAAGGAGGGGATTTTAGGAATCTCTGATTTATAGCTGGTTCATCAGAAGTGTAGCTGGACTCTGGACTGGTCTGTGAAGTGGGCAGCAGCCTTGTGGGACTGAGCCCTCAGCCTGTGGGATCCCACACTGTCTCCAGTTAGGTAGTGTCAGAACCTAATGGAGTTAGTGCACACCCAGCTGGAGTCCACTGGAGAATCTGTTGCAGAGTCTGCTTGCTTGGTGCCTTCCCCCCTGCATCTGGGTTCCCAGAAGTATTCTGTGTTGTAAGAGGATAGCAGGAGAAGCTGAGTTTGATTTTTCCTGTACCTCTCAAGGGGAGGAAGGTTTGTCTGATCAACCACCCACTGAAGTGGAATTTTTATTTCTCATGCTTTCCCCATTTCCTAGAGCCCTCTGGTAGTCTCCCTACTCCCCAGAGGTTTTTTTCTTGTGAGTTGGCCATCGCTTAACCAAAGAACAAAACATCATTTCCCCCAAGCATTGTGCAATATTAGCTGGTGATTGTGATTTTTTTAATAGCCATTTCTGAGAATGCCTGCTATGTCCCAGACCTTAGTCAGGGTAACTAACACTGGCTGCTGTAACAAAACCTCAGAACCTCACTGGCTTCATGCAACAATGGTTTATCTCTTACTCAAACTAAGCCCAGTATAGGTTGTATGTGGGGAAAGGGTAGGGAGTGGGGCTGTGTTCCATACAGTTTCAGGAATGTAGTTTCCTTCTATTTAGCAGAGGTGTCCAACCTGAGGCCCCTGGGCTGCATCTGAATTATCTGAGGTCTGTTTTGCTTATCTGTAGTTTTGGATACTGTGAAAATCAGGTTCAGACCTTTTTTATACTCATCATCTTTTGTTAGTGTATGTGTATTTAATGTGTATCCCAAGACAATTTTTCCAATGTGCAGCAGAAAATAAAAAGGTTGGACACCCTTGATTCTAGTGATTTCATGTTACCCCGAGGTGGATAATTGGGGAATTATCTACCCAATCCGCTGTATCCAGCCAGGTAGTCAGGAAAGAAAGAGATGTAGGAATACATAAGCAGTTTTACTATCTGTGTCTAGGTGGGAACCCATCTTTTCAGTGCTCAGTCACATAAGCAGGATAGAGAGAATATAGTGTCTCTGTGCATAGGAAGAGGATCACAGGAACAGAACGTGGGGGCGGGGAAGTGCGGCCTCTGCGACAGACCTTAATGGCTCGCTTACCCAGCAGGGGTTTGTCTATGGCAGTGGTTCTCAACCAGTGGGTTGCAACCCACAGGAACTGTATTAAAGGGTTGCAACATTAGGAAGGTTGAGAACCACTGGTCTGTGATTAGATTTGAGCTGGGCACCCAGGAAGCTATGGAAGAAGTAAGCAGTTTTTAAGTCTTGTGCTCAGAAGACACGTGATGCCCGGATGGTCGTTCCATGGTCACAGGTGGCAGTACATGATCATGAGGTGCAGACTGGGTTGGCTGTGCCAGGAGATCCCCAATTAGGAAAGGTCTGTCTACAGGAGATGCTCCATGCAGGAAGGTGGTATTTGTCTCAGGTCATTACTAACAGTAATTTTCAGTACCAGTGAATGGTGTGATCTGATCTGCCTCATTGATCTGTGATTTCAGCTGTCCTGGATTTGGGGTTTTTCAGAGAAAGTTCTTCCTCTTTCTGCCTCTTAAAGGAGCCTCTTCCTCCGGGGCTGCTCACTCATGCTTTGTCTCACTCAACCTTTTCATCTTTCTTCTGTCCTGTATTGCCTGTGATTGGAGAGCAGAGGCACAGTGAAGGTTCCAGCCCATTTGCTGCCCATAGAGACAGCAGAGGGTAGGGGTGCACTGAGGGGCCTCCAATTGTACTTGAGCTTTTTGCTTTGGGTCCCAGCAGGTATAGTTCGTTTTTAACTTCCATGTGACCTTGGAAAAAATCACCCTGCCTGTGCTTCCATGACCTTGTCTGTGCACACGTTTTTAAAGCTGCACACGCTTTAAGAAAGTGGCTCATGCCTGAAATCTCAGCTCTCTGGGAGGCTGAGGTGGGTGGATTGCCTGAGCTCAGAAGTTTGAGAGCAGCCTGAGCAATAGCAAGGCTACCCAAAATAGAAAAACTTAGTGGCACCTGTAGCTCAGTGGGTAGGGCGCTGTCTATATCCACCCAGGTTAGAGGGTTCAAACCCAGCCTGGGCCTACTAAACAACAATGACAACTGCAACAAAAAGATAGCTGAGCATTGTGGCAGGTGCATGTAATCCCAGCTACTTTGGAGGCTGAGGCAAGAGAATCACTTAGGCCCAAGAGTTTGAGGTTGCTGTGAGCTGTGACCCCACGGTACTCTACCGAGGGCAACATAGTGAGACTCTGTCTGGAAAAAAAAAATAGAAAAACTATCTGGGCATTGTGGTAGGTGCCTGTAGTCCCACTACTTGAGAAGCTGAGGCAAGAGGACTTTGAGGTTCCTATGAGGTATGATGCCATGGCACTCTACCCAGAGTGGGACTCTTTCTCAAAAAATAATATAAAGTAAAATACAATAGCAAAATAAAATAATAAAATTTGTTCTCAGAAGAACCCCAGTGAGTAAGATGGACAAAAGTGGAGCTCTCATGGTTGATAATCTTACCCTCTCGCCTCCAGCTCAATGGCGGCCTTGAGAGGTTGCTGAGGCAGAGAGGCCTCTGGAACTTCAGGCCTGAGATTCCTTACTTCTGCAGGGAGGGCAGACTGACCTTTCCAAGACTGGTTCTGAGGGTCCTTGCCATCTCACCAGTGTGAATCCTAACACCCCTGCTGTCTACTAGCGCTCCCTCCACCTTTTCCCCTATCCCCACACGTGAAAGGGACGTTAGTGGGATGGAACTATGATGTCCATTCCATAACTTGTGTCCACCTGTCAGAAGGGGTCCCATGACCCAACACAGGGAGGAAAGGAGGCAGTTGGTTTCAGGAGTTACTGTTTCTTTTCTTCTTCTTGAACCAACGAAAAGATGCCAGCCCGGTAGGCAGCTCCCGCACACTTCTCTCTCCTCTTTAAGCAGTTTTTCTTCCTAATGAGCTCTGGTCTTCAAATGGAACTGGGAGGAAAAATGGGACCTTGGGACTATAGGAATCCTTGGTGAATTACCTCAAATTAATGAGACTAAGAAGGGAAATAAAATTCAGTTGTGCAAATTAGCTTCATGTTCTGGGTCTTGATGACTTAAATTGGGTATTCTAATTAAATGGCCTCAAATAACTGTGAAGTGATTTCTAAGGTCTTTTTGACCTAAAAGTTTCTCTGACCTGTGAACTCTCTGACGTGTAAAATTAGTCTGTAGATGTTCCCTTTTAAACATTTCTATGTCCAGAAACCTCACAATGCCTGTTAACACACACCACCCTTCCTAAGGAAGGGCAGGCAGATGGAGTGGGCCCTGAAGGGGGAGGTGGAGAGCACAGGGGTGGATTGGAGCCTCCCGGTGGCTGACAAAATGTTGGGGTTCAGATGTGGCCCTGTATTAGGTAGGTATCGTCACTGTCCCAAGTGAAGGGGATAACGGGCACCTTCGTCAGGCTGAGCAGGGCAGCCAGGCAGGCAGTAGAACAGCTTCTCCCTCAAGCCAAAGTCCTGCCCAGGTGCACCTCTGCCTCTGGCTAGCCTGGGGGCAACCTTCAGTGATGCAAGAAGGTGTGACAGGGAAGAAGGAAAACAGTTCCCTACAATCACAGCCCCAAACATCACCATCATCCCGGTGAAATCTCCCACTGTCTCCTTCCTTCTGTACAATATCTTTTTCTTTCAAGACACATGTGTTGCAGAATTTACATAAACATTTTTCATGCTGTATTGTCTTTATTATAGTCATTGAAGGAATTAAATAACGCTTTTTATTAAGGAATAAGAATCACATCACCTCTGTATAGCTCTATGCATTTTCACACAGCAAAGTCACTTGTGGAACCGATGCACAGGTCATTTCCAGAGCCCCAGAAGTCCCCTCACACCCACACCACCAACATAGCCCTCTTCTGATTCTTTTTTTTTTTTTTTTGAGACAGAGTCTCAATCTGTTGCCCTGGCTAGAGTGCCGAGGTGTCAGCCTAGCTCACAGCAATCTCAAATTCTTGGGTTCAAGTGTTCTTTCTACCTCAGCCTCCCAAGTAGCTGGGACTACAGGCACCTACCACAACACCCACTAGTTTTTCTATTTTTAGTAGAGATGAGGTCTTGCTTTTGCTCGGGCTAGTCTTAACCTCCTGAGCATAAGCAGTCTGCCTGCCTGAGCCTGGCAGAGGGCTAGGATTACTACAGGTGTGAGCCACCACACCTAGCTTCCCTCTCCTGAGTCTTAATACCACAATTTCAATAGGCCTGCGCTTGAGTTTTGTGTACATGGCCTTGCCTATATCAGGTTGGCTTTTCATCTTGGATTGTGTCTAGTACGTGTATCTTACTATTATGAATGCCATTGCTTTAAACAGCTTTTTGGTGAACGTGTACATGGAAATACACATTAGCAGTGCCATTCGTTCCGAGTTGTGTACCAGGTCACAGAGCAGGTATAGGTTCAGCTTGAGTACAGACTGCCAGTTTTCCAGAGTGGCCGTGCCATCTACACTCCCCCGGCAGAGTGTCAGTTCCAGTTGTCTCACATTTCCTGCCAACACTTGGTATTGTCCCTTCCGTTTTACCTGTCCTGGTGGGCTGCACAGGTGTCTCATGGCTTCAGTTTGCATCTCCCTGATGACTAAGGAGGTTGAAGAACTTTTCATCTGTTTGCTGGCTTTATTATAATCATTTTAACTGGAATAATGTATCTTAAGGATGTTACAAAACAGTCTTACCTGTAGGCGGGCATTTAGATTGCTTTGTCATTATAACTAATGATACAGTAAGCTAATGAGTATAACTTTGCCCAGGAGTCTTTTCCATGTTCTGGATTATTAGGGAGGATTTTGTTGGTGTTTATAAATTTTGATAGTTAATGCCAAATTGCTTTCTGAATGCTTGTACCAGTCTAAAATGTGATCAACAGGGCCTGGTATGGTGGCTCACGCCTGTAATCCCAGCACTCGGGGAGCCCAAGGCGGGTGGATTGCTTGAGTTCAGGAGTTCAAGACCAGGCTGAGCAAGAGCGAGACCCCAGTCTCAACTAAAATAGAAAATTAGCTGGGAGCTGTGGCAGATGTCTGTAGTCCCAGCTACTTGGGAGGCTGAGGCAAGAGGATTGTTCAAGTCCAAAGAGTTTGAGGTTGTTGTAAGTTTCAATGCCACAACATTCTACCTAGGTGACAGAATGAGACTCCATCTCAAAAAGTAATAATAATAATAAAATAAAACGTGATCAACAATATAGGAGAGCACTATACAGTTACCACCAGGTCCTCCAGCAGTGCATATTCTTACTAAAAGAACAAATAACCTCTTACAGGACTAATTTAGGTGAAGACAGATATATTTAGCATTACTTTATTATTAATGCATTTGGTCACTTTTCCAAAATGTTTACCATATGTATTTGCCTTTCACGAATTCATACCTCCTGCCACTTGCATTTTGGTGAGTTAATTTGTACAAGCATTACTGTAAAATGTTAGTGCCACGAGTACTTTCCCACTTTCACCATTTGTGTTGCATGTTATTTGCCTTGGACACCTTTTGACATTGGTAAACCAGTGAATCTTACCCTGGGTGATGTTTACTGTGGCCCCCCAGCCAGGCCACTGCCCTCTCTGCTGAGGTGCCTAGGCTGAAGGTCCCTAGGCGCCCCTAGTGGCAGGAATAGGAGCACAGCCTGCAAGTGAAACTGAGTCTGCCTCTGGCCAAGTGCACTGTTCTTCTGAGCACATCCAGATGGCTGGTGAACCGGGTGGGACTGCCCCAGTAGCACAGTGCAGTGCTGGGGCCGGGTGGGTCCTGGGAGTTCAGCTTTACAGGACGGCACCTGGGGGTAGTCAGCAGCAGCAGCATCGTGGGAACCCAGTGGGATGTGCACAACGCTCCCCTCTTCTTGTACATTTGATTTTTCCTGCAGCCCTGTGAGATGGGTGCAACTAGCCTTCTCTTAGATCCTGAACAGCAGAGCCTCAGAGGGTCCTGCAGTTTTTCCTGGAGCCTGTACTTTCTAAGTGGGGAAAGTAGAACTCAGATGCCTATTCTTGCCTTTTCCTTAAGCCATACCTCGCTGTCCACTGGCTCTTTAGGGCAGACCCAGACTCCCCCAACAGACCACCACTGCAGGGGAGAGGAATGTGTACTTTCTCATTCTTTTGGGTTGAAGCAAAATTTGTGTTTTTGATCCAAAAGATTGGATTGGGGTGTGGAGCTCTGAAACCATGAAGAAGCTCTGGGCTTCCCCACATTTCTAGGCATTGTTTTCCAGGAACTTTATGTTTTAATACCTTCTCAAGTTTATACTTTTCTGTTTTCAGATGATGGACTTGGACGTGCTTCTATGAAGAAATGCCACGTGGTCCAAGAGCAAACATGTCCAGTAAGTCACTGATGAATTAACACAAGCGCAGGAGCCCAGGCCCATCAGATGCAAAGGTGTGGACACCCGTTGAGAAGACAGGGATGTCTCTGGATACATGGAGACCTGTAGGCATGTTTTAAACCATCCATATTGTTCAGTCTAATTATCTTTACTTCTAAAGATTCTTCCTTCTAGAGACAGCAGGAATTATAGCACATAGGGTTGGAGAAACTTGAAACTTGTTTCTTGCTGTTTAACCTACTTCTGCGAGCAAATGTGAGCTCCGAGCTGTGCCACTCAGGCTCTGTCTGACTCAGTTGTGGTGGAGTTTTGCCCAGAGTCCTCCCCAGTCTCCACACAGCACCATCCTGGATTATCACTTACGTGCTTTCTGTGAAAGAAAGGCTGAGACTTAGACACAGGAAGTCTGTGTAGGTCTGGGAAGGAAGCAAGCAGGTCAGAGATGTGAGCTTTGTCTCGCCAGTGCTCCACCACATGGGTGGAACCTGTGGGCAGCAGACTCTCCGGTGGCTCTTACTCTTCTCACAGAGCAGTGGTGAACTGATTTAAAATTTTAAAGGTTCTGTGAGACTCATCAACAGAAGAGCATAAGAAAGTGAGCAAGAAAATCCCAAAAGCTGCGTTTGTAATTGTATATATTCATTCATTTATTGTGGCATAACTTCACTGAAGAGGACTCGATATCCTTACGGGATCCTATGGGCATCCCATGTTGGGGAGTGGGAAGGACATGGGCACCAGTAGGGGCCAAGAGCAGGAGACACTCCACCCCAGTTCCTCACCTGCCAGAGGAAGCTGAGCTCAGCCACGTTAGGTCCTGTTCTCTGTCCTTGAGAGCACAGTGTTTCCTCCCCATGGTTTCTTATCCGTGTTTGTTCCTATTTCTCAGGGTTACTGCCACCTTAGAGGACTAGGGCTTGGTAACAGTGCTTCCCGGGGAATCAGGCGTGGTCTGATCCAGGAACAAGAAGCATATCATCACCAATGACATCATGACAGCAAGAGAGCAGAGCCCTCGCCATGGCGCCAGGGCCCGTGCAATGCAGCGGGCTTCCACCATCGATGTGGCGGGCGACATGCTGGGCCTCTCTCTGGCAGGTGAGCCTCAGAGCCTGCACCCAGCTCCTGGTATGAGCTCATGGCACGTGTACCCCAGACTGTAGCAGCACCCAGCAGACAGGATGAATGCCCCCCAACTGACCCAGGCTGTGGGGTATCCTGGTGTGGCACCTGGTTGAACCAAGGAATAGGAAGGGGGAGTCATTCCCCTTCTTGGAAACTTTCTACTGGAACCTGAATGCTGTCACGTTTCCCAGCTCAGGTGGGTGCCTCCAGGGCTCCTTTGCCAGGATGGAATCCATAGTGCCTGTCTGGCAAGTGCCCAGCCTATGGCAAAAGCCCTGTTGTGGGCACGTCGACCAAGGTGGAGAGGAGGCTGTGGTTGTGAGGTCTGAGACTTCTTAGGAATCTCAAAAGCAAACTGTGTAGAAAATAAGAAATCACCATGCATAACAACATTCTGGGGGGAAGAAAGTGGAGTGTTGGTGTTTTGGCATTAAATCTGAGAACAGGAAAGTTTACTAAGGGTGATTTTCCTGTCACTTTTTTCTATTCAGGAAATATACAAGATCCGGATGAGCCCATTTTAGAATTCAGCTTAGGTAGGTATCTTTTTGTTTGGTTTTAAAAAAGATATGTGCTTAAAAATAAAAACATGACCAGCAGCGTAGGCTTGTCTCAAAGAACTTGCTGTTGTTGCCACCCCCGCTGCAGTGTTTCTGAGGTGATGGGGCCCTGAAGGAGGTGTGAACTAATGTGGGTGGGGAGGGGCCTCAGAGGGCTCCGGTCTCCTTATCATGGGGTACCCCCCTTAGGGGTGTGCTTTTGGCAAGTGGCTTGGGATAGGGAGGTGAGCCCACCCAGAGCCACTGGCACATGCTGCCTACCTCCCACCCACCTCACTAGGAGCCAACGGGGCTTAGGGCTCAACTTTGTCACCGTTGGCTCTAAGGCCTTGCGTGATTGAGTTGGGATCTCTAACCCTCTGTCCTTTAAGAAAAGGGTGGTCATGACACCTGTGTCCTCTTCTCAGCAAGGATCAGATGAGAAGATACTAAAAATGGATTAGAATTGCCAAGGCTGGGGTTACAGAAGCGTGGCATTCCTGTAGCTTAGCCAGGAGGCCCAAGATGCTTCTCCTCCAGCCTGATGCTACCCAGTGCTCTTCTCCCCTTCCCTTGCTGGTGATCAGTATCCATCAGCGGCCTGGCAACAATGTCTAGGAGGTGGTGTGCCGTAAAAGAGGCACCTCCTGGGGGGTCAGATGACTTGAGTTCCACTCCTGACTGTACCAACCTACTTGTATGGTCTTGAGCCTACTGCTTGACCTTGCTGAACCAGTTTTCTCTTGTGCTATATGGAGGGGTTATTGCTTGTTCGAGTGACAAAGAAGGTCAAGGCAGTTAAACCCCCACAAGAAAGCCCTGGACAAATTGCTAAACCCATAAGAGTGTAAGTACATTATTATCATAGTAATAGTAAACTGTGTAAATGTTCCCATTTTAGATTAAATTTCCCTAAACAAGTTCAGAGGGTTTCTCCAACCTTGACTTGGTTGCTGGTTCTGCAGTGGGGATTGCATACTGTACTGTGTACTCGGAATGGGCAGTTTGGGGAGAAGCTGCCTCTAACTCTGCTGGGACTCCCACATCAACCCACCTCCATCTCAGAAGAACTTTATTGCTTTTTACAAATTACAGAACTGACTTCAAGGACTTTATTTTCATGCCAGCAGAGTAAACTTATTTTAAATCATTTGAAACATCAGGACAAATAAGAAACAAAAACACAAACTCTGGACAGTGGGACATTTTTGCAACTCCTAGACATCACCTGGGAGGAGGGAGCCGATGAGCCAATGGAGAAATAGCAAACAGAAGAGAGGAGCCTGGTCACACCTGTGTGTGAGTGGTGGAGGCCAGAGCACGGGATTTGTCCCCAAGACACTGGGATATTCAGGAGACAAAGTGGAGGCTTATTGGAGAGTTTGCGTAAGGAAGGGTTGGGGCTCAGGTGTCCACCACAGCCCATCAGCCCTGCAGGGATCAGGAGTTTCTTTTCTTGAGAGGCTTCAGAAACAAAGGGGCTTGGGTGGGTAGACCAGCACCGGGGTGGGAGGAGCTAGACAGAAATGGATTAAGCAGATGTCTTTATTGAATAAGAAGCTGCTCTAACCTCTTTGCATCCTAATTCTGCTAGGCTTATGTCTCTGGAAAGGAGTGCTTTCTCTGGAGAAAGTAAGCCACTCATTTCCCACAAAGAGACACAAGCTTTCTGGAGCCCAACTCAAAGCAGGCCTGCCAACCACTTGGTCACTGTCATTGAGCCCACCTTGCCCACCTGTGTACACTTGACATCAAATAGGTTTCTAACGTCTCGTTCTCAAAAACAAACGGACACGTGTCCACACAGATTGGTACACAAGTATTCCCTGCAGCTTTATTCGTAATAGCCAACACTGCAAACAACCCAAATGTTCATCAGCCGGAAAATAAACTAACGGTGGCGCATGCACACAGTGGAATAGCATTCAGCAAGGGGAAGGAAGGAATGACGACTCACATAATCCCATGGGCAAATCTCAGATGCATTAGCAAAAGGAGAGGAGCCACACACAAAAGGCTGCCTAGTGTTACATGATTCCATGTATATGAAACTCAGGAACATTAATCAGTGATGCTATCAAAGTTGAAGGTAGGTGAGGGTTGATTGGAAAAGGGTCAGGGAAATCTGTGAGGTGATGAAATGCTCTGTATCTTCACTGTGTTGGTGGTCAGATGGCTGTACATACTTACATACTTATCAAAACTCATCAAACTTATACGCTTAGAATGGTACATCCTGTGTACCCCTAAATTGTCTTAAAGACAAAATGAAAGAATAGTGAAAGGTCACCAGACCTTTGTGGAAGGCCTACAACATGAAAGGAAAAAAACAGATAGAAAAAATAGAACTTGGAAGAAACAGAGATTGGAAAAAGTGCCAAAAAAATTATATTCTATATACTCAAAAAAGGATGGTATGGCCATAAAATAAGGGTAGGATACTGCTGGACCCAGCAGTTCCTGCCTGTAATCCCATATTCTAAAGGCCAGGGTGGGAGGATCACTTAAGTCTAGGAGTTCAAGACCAGCCTATGCTCTACAAAAAATAATAGAGAACATTAGGCAGGCCTGGTGGTGTCGACTATATTCCTAGTTACTTAGGAGGCTAAGGTAGGAAGATTGAGGAATTTGAGGTTACAGTGAGCAGTGATTGTGTCACTACACTCCAGCCTGGGCAACAAAGTGAGACCTTATCTTTAATAATAAAAAATTAAGGCTCGGTGCCTGTGGCTCAATCCGCTAGGGCGCCAGCCACGTACACCCAAGGTGGCGGGTTCGAAACCCCAGCCCGGGCCCGCCAAACAACAATGATGGCTACAGCCAAAAAATGGCCGGGCGTTGTGGCGGGCGCCTGTGGTCCCAGCTACTTGGGAGGCGGAGGCAGGATACTCGCTGAGTCCAGGAGTTGGAGGTTGCTATGAGCTGTGATGCCATGGCACTCTACCCAGGGGGATAGCTTGAGGCTCTGTCTCAAAAAAAAAAAAAAATTAAAGGCTCGGCACCTGTAGCTCAGTGGTTACAG